>JAZHYW010005541.1:0-56764 GCA_037355805.1 Ixodes ricinus
CCGCCCTGTTTGCCCTATGTAGCCCCTGCCACAGGAAATTGGTATGTGGAACCCAACGCCACTTTGGCACGGGGTGTACTGCGTCCTGTGAGCTATTGTGCATTGTTTCTTTTCTTGATTTGTTCTTTGATTAGTTCTGCGGCACATGGAGTACGCTTTGTTTGAGTGCCGAGCACACAACCCGAATATCATGCCTCCCGGCAATCTTTTTTTAGGTTGTGTGTGGGCCAATGTATGTAGGGTATGACCGCAAAATTTCTTTGGTTTGTAGCTTGCAATGAAGCCTGATTCCCTGCATGCTGGCGTTTCAACTTCTGGCAAATGGTTTCAGAAGTGGCCACCAGGAGAGACTCTGGATAACCAGACTTACGTAGATGCTTTATCTGGTTTTCAAAACTTGGTTCAAGTTGATGTTGACATGATTTTTTTAAGGTAGAAATAAGAGCAGCTGTGGCAACTCTCCTTTTTACGATTTTCGAATGCCCCGAGTTGTATGGAAGAAATCCGTGGCACGAGCGCGCCTCATATCTCCAGCACGCATGGCCTTCTTGGAACTGAAGCACCAGGTCAAGGAACATGATGGATTTTTCAACGGGTAATTCATACGTGAAATCCGATTCGGGGTAACATTCTTGGAAGCTCTGTATAACTTTTTGCTTTTGCACCCATCCTCTTCATCATTCACTTCAATGTTACTCAGAATAAAAAAAATTATCCACATATCGGAAGATGGCTTTGATCCTGATATCCTTAAGTTTGCTTCCAATGTTCCTTCCATAAGATGCCAAATATACATCGCAGAGGTGAGGAGCTTCCCGGGAGCCATTAGATACTCCACTTCTCTGTACATATGTCTGGCCTTCATGTGAAACTACTGTAGCGGTCAGGAAACACCCTAACAGTTCCAAAACGGAATCAACGTTCACTCCGGCCGCATTTTGAAAAGGGGCACTCCTCGCTTTTCAATGCTGTACCACGTAGAATTGGCATGATGCTCGCGTGAGGAATTAAATAATACATGTCTTTTGCGTCAATAGAAAAGCCAGAGGCAACATCTTTCTCATTTTCCTGTAGAGATCAAATGAGTTGTTGTGATTTTTGAATTATGTGGGGGTAATTGAACTGTAGTTGGGATAAATGCTTGACTAAAGAGGTCGGAATGTGCGCCTGCCAGGTTCCCCTTTCAGAAATTATGGCACGAAAAGGGGTATCTTTCTTATGTGTCTTGGCCGAGAAAAAAACCTCAAGGTGACCTTCTTTCGTTGTTTTGACTTTGGTGGCCAGGCTGCTAAGCTCATTCATCACGAGAGTCCGCATGACGGTCCGTTTTGATTCTTTGCTGCTTCTGTCATAAACTTGGATGAAGTTTTTCTCCAAAGCAGCTAAGGCTTTCTCACCATATGACCCGGAATCAGAACGACAGAGCCACCTTCTTTATCCGACACACATAACCTAACATTTTTGCTTCTTAACTCCTGTATCGTGGCTACCAAGCTTATGCCAGGAGATGTTGGGGTTCCCTGAAATCTTTGGTTTTCTAGGCAGTCTATTCCTTCACCGATGATATGTGATGTTTTGTCGTCGTGAGTTCTGGAAGCGATAGTCCTGACCAGGACCACTTTGTGGATGGGTTCCAGCCGTGGTTGTAGAGCAAACTTCGGGTCTTGCTCAAGAACTTGCTTGGCCTTGGCAGAAAGATCTACATCCCCGATCATCTGAAGTGGCTGTCTCTGGGGAACCCAATTGGCCTCCCTTTCCAGATGGAGCTTTAAACAAGAGAGAAACCGGCTTTTACAGATAATCTTTGTTGAGTGTCTGGTCACCGACGTATGATACCTGAAGACGTTGTAGTCTGAACATTGGACACGTAGAAAGTCAGTTAACATCCGCTGCTGACGCCATATTTCTGAGCGAAGAATCTTGGTGACTCGCATGACGTGTGCCTGGGATGATCGTATCCTCCCGAAGAACTGCCGAATATCATCCAGACTAATCTTTTTTCTAATGCTCCGCGCCACTCAGGCACGTAGCCAGGATTTTGTTTCGGAGGAGGGGGCCGCCCATGGCAAAATGCTGTATGAGGGGAGGGGGAGAGGAGGTCCCAGCAAAATGGAAGATTTCGGGGGATGGGGGGGGCCGGGCCCCATGGACCTCCCCCTGGATACGTGCCTAGCGCCACTACTACGGCCTTGGCACGTAGTAGTGGCGATAATGTGGGCGAGCGCTTGCGGGGCGAAGATTGAAAACATACATAAGTCGTGCTCATATGACTAGAAATAAACTGTACAAAAGTTTTGATTTCAGCTAGTTGGTGCATAATTGAATAGGGTCAGCTGAACATTTACAAGTTAGAAAAACCGTGAGAGGAAAAGACATACACACCGCTGACTATCGCCTAGCTTCCTTTAACAATTCGTCTTCCTTTTTCTTTTCACTACAACTAGTGATAAAAGCCATCCCCCATGTTCGCGCGCTGCACCCATTGGGGTGTTATTCGCCTCGTGCCACATCCCAAATATTGCTTTTCTGTCGCGTGCCAAGGGTTTCTTCCATACAACTCAGGGCAATCGAAAATCATAAAAAGGAGTGTGGCCACAGCTGCTCTTATTTCCACCTTAAAGAAATCATGTCACCATCAACATGAACCAAGCTTTGAAAACCAGAAAAAGCGTCTACGTGAGTCTGGTAGGGTTCCTACGTGTCTGTCTGTCTCAGGGTGAAGACATCCATTGTTGCACTGAATCTGCCAGCGCGTGACGCTCTCGCGCACTCGGTGCGTGACTTGGGCGCTAAAATGGCGTCTATGCATTAGCCAAAGCTATGCGCTCGAGCTGAGTGACACCGGATTGCGCGCACTTCAAAATGCATAAAGAACGATTGGGCGTAAATATGGCTGAGATGTCACCACTCAAGCAAAAGCGCGCGTGTGTATGAAGGCACTCTGGAGTCTGGTTATCCAGAGTCTCTCCTGGTGGCCGCTTCTGAAACAATTTGTCGAGACGTTTAAACGCCAGCATGCAAAAAATTAGGCTTCATCGCAAGCTACAAATCGAAGAGACGTTGCGGTCATGCGCTGACATACATGTACTCACACAAAACTAAAAAAGATTGCCGGGAGGCATAACATTCGCGTTGTGTGCTCGGCACCAAACAAGGCGTACGCCGTGTGCCGCAGAACTAATCAAAGAACAAATCAAGAAAAGAAACAATGCTCTTGTAAGGACACTCAAGGCATGCTCATGTCGCACAGACTATGACGACCAGGTGAAGATGCCTCTGTAGCACGCGAGATTAAAAAAATCAGTTCAAATGCAAACGCTGTTCGAGCTGGTTCCTTTCGTCCCAGCTCCAACAGATTTAGTGACTTGGAATCGAACTCGCTTCTTCAAGGTCTGCTGCTCCATGGCTCATTCCGCCGCGTCCTACGCTCCTGACGGCGACCCTCTCCAGTCAACCTTGGCAGCGGTCCAGAATTTTCGGCTGCCAACATTTTGCCGAAGAACCCGACCCGTGTGGCTGATGCAAGTCGAGGCCCAGTTCCGTCTCCGGCACATCACCAGTCAGGAGACGCGATACCTGCACACCGTGTCCTCCTTACCAGCTGACGTCGCCGAGGAGCTAGCCGACATTCTCGCCGCTCCGGATCCGGTCAACCCCTTGACCAACTGTAGGCCGCCATCCTTGACCGCACGACCAAGTCGGAGCGCAGCAGACTTCAGCAACTCCTCAACACCGAGGTGCTCGGTGACAGACGCCCATCCCAGCTTGTCCATCGCATGCGTCAGCTGCTGGGAGCCCAGAACCCGGACCTCAACAACCACCTCCTGCGTGGTCATTTTGGCAACGACTTCCATCAACCATGCTCCAGGTTCTAGCGGCTGCGGAAGACATGTCGCTACACAGGCTCACTGAGCTTGCCGAACATGTCGCCAACTACTCGCGAACCCTAGAATCAGCACTGTTACTGCGCAGTCTCTAACAACAACGGAAGACTCAAGATTTTCTCGAATCGAAGACGGCATTGATGCTCTAAGCCGCCAACTTGCTACCCTTGCACCTTGTCGTGGCATCGCCAAACACGGTTCCGCTCCCGCCGAGGCTCGGGCTCTCGCACCCGTTCCCTTGAGCGCGCTTCCTCCAACACTGAAGAGGACGACACTGCCCCGAGTGTGTGTTGGTACCATCGTACCTTCGAAAACGCTGCCCGCAAGTGCATTCTACGTTGCTGTAGGGCGGGAATCTAGATGACCAGGCACTGGCGGTGGCAAGTAACATCGGTCAACAGGAAAGCCGTCTCTTTTACGTCATAGACAGGGTAGTTGGCCATCGCTTGCTGGTCAACACGGGAGCCGAAGTCAGCGTTCTACCGGCCTCTTTTTAGACCGACACCACCAACAATAGACCTCTCCGCTCCAGGCGATCAACAACTCGCCCATCGGAACCTATGGTCAGCGGTCCCTCACGATAAACCTTGGACTGCGCCGCACATTCCGATGGCTCTTCATCGTTGCCGAGATTAAGCAGGCCATCCTGGGAGCGGACTTCCTCAGTTTCTACAAGCTGCCGTCGACACCTGTTCACGACGCCTCATCGACCAGATGACACGCCTCTCTGTGAACGGCGTGCTCTCCACGACCATGGCAAAAGGACTGTCGAGCATTTTCACCATTATCGGCCTAGCGAGAAAATTCCTCGCGAATTTTCCGAAGATCACGAGGCCACACACATGGGAGTCGCCGGTGAAACATTTCATTACTCACCAGATTGTCACCCCTGGCCCCCTGCTTTCGCTCATCCTCGACGCCTGTCTGCAGAACGCCTGGGCCACTGCTCGTCGTGAGTTTGAGCATATGCTTGAACTTTGCATTATTCGTCCATCATCGGAGCAACTGGGCCTCCCACTGCCCATGATCCCCAAGAGAGACCTAGGCGAATGGCAGCTGGCAACCACTCAAGGAAACAATCCTGAGCTCCAGCGCTTGCGCGCCTCTTCCGGATCGGTGAAGTTTTGCAAACGTTCCCCTCCCCTTTTCCCCGGTACCGGTAGCCTACGAAACATCAAACTGGGCCCGTTTGCTCGAAGCTGGTTAACTTTAACCGCGGTTAAAAGTTAACCGCCCTTCCCTACTAGGTACCTAAAAGTACCTAGCCAAGTTCGACGAGGGCTGGATGAGCGATAGCTCCGTGTTTTATTATGTGGTGGTAGCTAGTGTCACCTCCTGGCTGTAGCGAATATAAGTAGCTTCCGTGGAAAGGTTCCCGAAAATGGGGGGACCCAAAAAATACGCGCTACCGTAGTTTTCGCGACGCAGCGCGGCATACATTTGAGCTCAAGAAACAATTTTTATTGCTCGTGGTACAGATAATCGGCATGGTAAAACTAAATTAACCCTTGCTTGGAAAATTTCTAAATATTTGGCTGTCTGAAGTGAAGAGAAGCATTGTTGAAATTTCCTTCCAAGCTCCAAAGAGGACGACGAAGTTCAGTCCTAGAAACGATGAGAAAGAAGTGAGCGGTGAAATGCGGGCGTTACACCGGCAGCATGGTTGGACAGCATGTAAGAACTGTATATAACACCGTCATAAACTGAAAAACCTGTAATTCGGCTCCAGTGAAAATTGACCTATTAGTAAATTACTCTAACATTGAGGAGAACACTGGAAGTGTAATTCAACGATCCGCGCGCGCTGGCCTTCCACTTATAAAATATTCGAAGTAAATAATCATAATAAATCTTTGACGAACGCGGCGTGCACGGCAAAATTTGGTGCAGGCTTTTTGCTTTAGAATACTTACTACTGCAGACGCCAGCACGCGCAGAGCCTGTAACTACACTCGTATGCACCTCGGTGCTTGGGAAATTTAGCAAAAGGTCTATGGGGACGCTGTCTGCTTTTGTGTGCTGTCAGTACCCGGCCGATTGAGTCAATGCAATAGACCATTTGCTATATTACCCAAGCATCAAGGAGAATGCAGGGGTTGGTGTTCCACGTGCCACATGCGCACGCCTTCCCTGGTATAAAATATTCGAATAAATAACCAAAATAAAGCGTTGACGAACGCGCGTGCAAGATGGCATTTGTTTTAGGTATGTGCTTTAGAAAAGTTACTACTGCTGAGGCCAGCACGTGCGGCGCGTGGAACACCAATCCCTGCATTCTCCTTCATGCTTGGGTAATATAGCAATATGTCTATCCACTTTTCAAAGACGTTGCCATGCCGACAACTGTCGCGTTCATTTAGGCTTAGGAATTGCCAGAATCGAAAGACTATCTAAAAAATGCGGCGAGGTCATTGCTCATGTTTTGCGTTTTAAGTGAGGTAGAGCAAATCGAAAGCCTCCTGTACCGTTCATTGCTGATTAACGCGCCCGATATTGCAGCTACAACGACGTATTAGTTCCAAAGCGAGCGGCGCTCACTTACCGGGGCACCACCATGTTTCCCCGCCGTCCTTACTCTGCCGGTCACATGACCTAAAATTCCCCGTCGTAGGGAAATCCGGTTAACCGCGGTTAGTTAACCAGCTTCGAGCAAACGGGCCCTGTGTGTCCTGCCCGTTCATACCACCAGCGGTTCGTCTCGCTCTTTTTTCACCATCTACACAACAAGAGCCGACCCCGGAATCTGCGCTTCGCAGAAACTAATAACTCCTCGATTCTTTTGGTCGAATATGAACGCGAAAGTACGTCGCGGGGCACGAACGTGCGTTCAATGCCAACGCTTCAAAATCACACGACACACAATCAACCCCTCTCACCCTTTCGTCCACGGGACTCAGGTTTGCCCACATCCACATCGACATAGTGGGACCCTTTCCATCATCCCAGGGAGCCCGCTATTTGCTGACGTGCGTGGACAGATTCTCGAGATGGCCCGAGGCATTCCCTGTCCCTGTCATCACAGCAAAAACAGTCGCTGCAGCCTTCGTCGACGGCTGGGTGTCCCGTTTCGGCCACCCCGCTGTGGTCACTACTGACAGTGGACGGCAATTTCAGTCCGCTCTGTTTGCCGCATCCACCACCGTCCTGGGCATCAGACACATCAACACCACCTCTTATCATCCGTCGGCTAACGGCATGGTGGAACGGCTGCACAGCGAGTTGAAGGCACGCATCGTTACGCCGCAGCCGCGAGAACGCGTGGCCGACCACCTTCCTCTCGTTCTGCTGGGCCTTCGCTCGGCGCTCAAGGCCGATCTGGCTGTTCTGCAGCCGAGTCGGTCTACGGCACGCCACTGCGCCTACCTGGCGAGTTCTTCTCTCCACCTTCATCTGAGTCGAAGAAGATCCCAGTGGCTACGTCGACGACCTTCGACAAGCCTTTCGACTTCTCCGTTCCGTTTTACCAGCTCAGCGGAGCCAACTACACGTCTTCGTTAGCCAAGACTTCGAAGACGTGCTCGCACGTTTTCTTGTGACGCGACCAGGTCCGTCGACCTCTGGTACTGGCCTACGTACCGGACCGTTCCGATCGCTTGATCATGAAAGAAAAGACATTCACACCCGACATCAACGGCCGTCGTGATGTAGCTCACAACCGACCGCGTCAAGCCGGCATATCTAGCCAGCTTCTCTTCCTCAGCTGCTGCTGCAACCCCTGTCGCCCCGTTTCCACCTTCGCTGCTCACAACCAGGGTGGCCAGATGCAGCCGGGCGAACAAGCAGATAGTCGTCCCCAACCAAGCCCCAAAAAAGCGGCGTGACCTTCGTGAAGAAGCCCAAAACAAGCGGAAGTTCAATAAATGTACACATTCTTGAAAATAGTTTATTAATAATAAAATGAGAAAGAGAACTCGCTCAAATACGAAGGCGAATACTCAGCGTGCCATGCCACTATCCACAGAGCGGATAGTGGCATGGCACGCTGAGTAACATGCCAGCTTGAGCTCCAGTTCTGGTATCGTTCTTGGAGGCGACGACTTGGTGAAGCCCATGGTAGTCAAACGTGCACTGGAAAGTGGCCGAGAGTTCCTCACGTGTTTTTCTGTTGCCATGTGCTGAACGAGGTCGGCATGATGAGCGCGGATCTCGCACTTGCAGTACTTGCACGCTGCTTTTTTATCGTCTCCGGTGACTGGTCGTAGCCAGTCCTTAAGCTGTGTTTCCTTTTCCCACTCTTTACAATATCTTTTGCCATACTTCGACCACTTCGAAGCCATTTTGCGCAAAATACAATGGCAACTAGACACGACGACCGCAACTGCCGACTGGCAAGATGGGCAAGGTGCCAAAACATTTGTGAATGGATAGTAATAGTTTTGTACTTTGTGACGGACGGTAGCTTGCGCCACCTAACCGCTGCGCCAAACGGTCATGCTGTTTTTCGCGTTTTTGACGACAAACGCGCTGTCAGTGAGCACGACGAGCACTAAAATAACAATATTTGCAGGAAAAACGCGAATAAGCCCAAAAAACGCGACAAGCGACTGGAAAAATCTACCAGCGACTCAGTGAAAAAGAAGCCCAAATCCGCTTATAATAAGCGGAACTGGCCACCCTGCTCACAACCAGCCCTAAGCACATCACATGGGCCCTCCCGGGGCCTCCGGCTCTACAGGGGGAGCCTTGTAGCGACACTCACGGCCTGCTCATGGCGCACAGACGATGACGACGAGGTGAAGATGCCTCTGCTGCGCGCGAGATTAAAAATCAGTTTGAATCCAAACGCTGTTCGAGCTGGTTCCCTTCGTCCCAGCTCCAACACTCAATTGCTCACAGGACGCAGTACACCCCGTGCCAAAGTGGCGTTGCGTCCACATACCACTTCCCTGTGGCCACGGTGTAAGATAATACTCTTCAGGTAAGGACAGCGCGCTCCTCGGGACGTGCCGATAAAGTTCGCTTTTCAGTCTCTCTCTTTCTCTCTCACGATGGTTTCAAGCGGCGCCGGCAGATGACTCGTCGACCTGTGGGCACCATGAGGGGCAGGCAGCAGTGCACCGCAAGACGGCTCGTGCCGCCTCATCAGCTTCACACGTGCAGAGCTCCAGCGAGGTTGCCTGGCACTTGCAGAAAGACCACGGTGTACCAATGTGTCATGGCAACGAGATAATTTTTTTCGCTCTCACAGCTTCGCCGTTTGGCCGCCGGCGACACTGTTAGCCGCGGGCACGTACAGGGCACGGTGGCCGTGGAATGATGCAGCCTTTCGGATGCCCGTCGAACGAACGCTATCTGATTCCTCGCGCCCCGCGTTTAGCCCCGCCCAGAGCCGTACAAGTAGAGAGTTTGGCCATTCGTTGGGAAGTATAGGAGACAAATCAGGAGGCGCCATTGGCCAAAAGCGGGCTGGGCGTGTTCCAGGGCGTCTTCAGAAATTCGAATGTGACCAACCAGAAGCCGGAAATAATACCATGGCGGTGGTCGCGAGAAAAAAATTACACCATCTTCCCGAGGGGAACCATGGGGTGATGCGGAGCATCGCGGATCGTAATTAATTTATTCCCTTCTTGACTGAATTCTTTTGGCCGGCCGGATTTGGGCTGCGGCGGACGCGAGCGGCCGAGAAACGCTAGCAGACGACAGCCGCAGAGTTGCGGGAAAGCCCACCCCACTGGAAAGCCCTGGCGTGGCGCTGCGACCCGCGCGCCCAAAACTATCCTCCTTTCACTCCTCCGGGGAACGCGCGCAGCGCGCTACCGCTGCTTATATTCATACTTGAAGGAGAGGAGACTAGAGGAGGAGAGTTGCGCATGCGCGCGTGGTGTGAGTAGGAGCGAACGCACGCAAAGTGCACGCAGCTGGTAGAGAGAGAGAGCGGAGAGAGTAACGCGCAGCTGTTGGAGAGAGGGAAGGAGGAGAGTTGCGCATGCGTAGTGTGAGTGCGGACTACGACGCCGCGGGACATAGACCCGAGCAAAAGATGCTCCGCATCTAAAACCTGATAACTGCATTGAAGTAACTCTCGATGACTGAAAATATGGTACACGTGATGTTTCAATCACGCTCATCCAAAATGATGGTGGAAGAGTGCGACTAGCGGAACGATCGACATAATCCGTACGCCAAGTGCCGAGGGCCGGATATCTGCCGTCCGAGTGGTCACACTCTGTCCGAGCAAAACAGAGTTGAGCGGCGCATTCGTTTCTTCCATATTTCTGCATGATCATGATCAAAACAACACGTGCACCCAATTTTCAACCACGAAGGGTTACTACTAGGGGTGTGCGAATATTGAAATTTTCGAATACGAATCGAATACGAATAAGACAAAAAACGGGCTTCGAATATCGAATCGAATGTCGAATATGTGTCTAGTAAGAAAAAATGGCAAAACAAGAGGTAACAGCAGGTTTTATTGCCTTTTTTAAATAAATCAATGCAACTGCATTTTACTGGGCTCCAGCAGGCTAAAGATACTTCTAGTAATGCACTCGTTACAAATTATCGTGTAGGAAAATTTAACTGCTCAATGTGTTCAGAAAGTAAGGGCTCCTATGTTTCGTGACCACATCTTCGCGAGTAGATAGAAAATCACTACCGGCGCTTACTGTTTTGGTAAAAACACTCCAGGTTAGAAAATTAAATCAATACTAAATTTCTGTAATGCCGGTGACAAACCATGACCTAAGATATGTTCTCTGCTGCTGCAACGAGTCGTGAAAACCAGTAATATTGTTTGTTTGCAAAAACCATTAAAATACTTGTGCAACAATTAAAATTAATTATTACCCCCAAAAGTGAAAATAAATTACACTGGCGCCGAACACTGCAATCAAGCAATAGCTTTATTGCAATCTTCAGCACCAGCGTACTGCATGTCATCACTGCATTGTCAACGTGATTCATCAAACTTGTTAAAAAGATAATTAATAAATTTTAGTTAATTAGCCTAATGATCTACATTTGCTTTTTCAGGGTGTTGAATTAAGAGATGGGGCTATTCCAAGAGACAATTCAAATAATGTATTAAGTACGAGTAATATTTGCTCCGACTCTACGTGTTTTTGCGACAAATAATGGGTCACAAGACCCTTTCACTCGGGAAACCTGCAAAATTTCACTGAAATTCGAAGAAGTTCGACTTATGGACAAATTTTTTGCTGCTACACGAATATTTTGAATTTTGGAAAACAAATAATTTAGAAAGTACTTTATTTTATATTTCATAAAATGGTTTCCAATGTTTACACCCATATAAAAGCGAAAATATGCACTTTTAACGCTTTCATTAGTTATTAATGTGAACCAGTGATGCCAATAAACCCAACCAATATTGCACTTTTCCTCCGCCAGGTGGAGTCAACTAGCTTTTTTTTTAATTTTCCCGCATGCACACAAAAGTTGAACTTCGGTCGAACCTTGGTCGAAGATCACGTTGAAGGTTTGAAAAAGTCGAACTTGGTCGAACTCGAACCTGTACAGGTCGCGACATCCCTAGTTTTGAGTGCGCGGGAGTGGCAGGAGTTGTTATCAATGGCGACGCAATGTTCTATTCGCACCTAGCTTTTTCGGTTTTTTACTTCTCAAACATTTATATTAGATAACACTTCCGAGATATATTTTATATTTATATTTCACTCTCGAGGTTCATTTTATTGTATCAATTTACAGAACGCGCAATTACATCACATATTGCTAGAAAAGTGCCACACAACAAAGGGCTTGGTGAAAAAGAAACCAAAAATGATCCTGTCTTGCTGCCATCGGACAGATAGAAACGGAGCAGACCGATAACGCATCATACGCCTTTCTCAGTGAATAAACATATTCATACGAGAATGCGTGGCAGGCAGATTATTCGTTACTTGCTCGAATATTCGCAGTTTGTGCGAATATTCGCCTTTTTTTCCGAATATTCGGCTTTGGCCGAATATTCGGGAACTTCCGAATATGATATTTTCGAATCGAATACGTTTCAAATAAGGAAAATATTCGATTCGTATTCGAAATTTCGAATATTCGCACACCCCTAGTTACTACACTTCACTCTTACGCGCTTATTAAAACCATATACGAACATAGACCTTTGATCAGAACTGTATCTCGCTACCACCGCTAGGGGATTCTTTTCGGCTTCTGGTTGGTCAAGAGAGCAGCATGCCAAGCTCTCTTTCTGCGTCTGGTGCACGCCCTGGCTCTGCCCGCGCCTCCCATTGACCAAACTTTCTACATATACGGCTCTGGCCTCGCCGTGTCCTCACGTAAAGAGTGTATCTTACACCATGCCTGTGGCAGAGGGCAAACGGGGCGGCATGTGAACGATCGAGCTAGGGAGCACGCGGCTTCTGCTAAATGAACATCGGCCGGACATCTCTCAGCACAATGCCGGTCCTGCAAGTGCACTCCTAATTTCAACAACATCACCATTATAGGGCGGCACCGGAACGCAAATGCACGAGAAGTAATTGAAGCACTGGCCATCGAAGACAGTGGTCAGATGTGCGTGCGTCTATCACAATCCACGCGAAAGAAAGACAATATTTGGGATGTGGCATAGAGCCGCATAACGCCCGAATGGGTGCAGTACGCGGACATGGGGGATGGCTTTTATCACTAGCTGTAGTGAAATGGAAAAAAAAGCAAGACGAAGTGTTATAGGACGCAAGTAGTCAGCGGTGTGCATGTCTTTTCCTGTCACGGTTTTTCTAAGGTGTGAATGTTTAGCTGACCCTGTACGACTTTCTTAACTACGCGATGACGCAACTTTGAAGGCCGGAGGAATAAAGAATACAGCTCTCGCATTGTCCGAAGGGGTGGTACCGGTGGATTCCACGGGCAGCTCGATGGGGCCAGCCACACACTCTCAATCTCTCTCACACACACACACACTTCTTACAAAGGCTTCCCCAGCACAGACCTGACCCGCCACCGTCACTTTTCCCGGGCTCGATCCGCTTTTTCGAAGATCGAATCTCACGGCTCCGAGTCCAGAGCAGACTTCGTGTTCACACAGGTCGCATTTCGTGCGAGATGAAAAGAGCGTGGTTGGAAGCGCCATATGTCAAACCAGATGCAGGAAGGCCATCGAACCGTTTGTCCCGCGGGGTATTGTTTATATTGAAGGGCAGAGGAATTCGGAAACTGTAATGTACGCCTGGGGCGGTCTCCGGCCAATTCGACGAGAGGAGTCTCTAATATATCCGGGCGCAGCCGGCTTTGGTGAAACAAGTAACCTACTAGACCACGTTCAGGAGACTCGAGGCTTCTTTTATTCAGGAGCTCCGCGCTGCGTGCCACGTTTCTAGGAATTCTCCTGATCTGATTTTTCATAGTTCCACATGTGAAGCGCCTGGATTCTTGGCACCCTCTAGACGTCCTTCCAGTCCATTTTTTTCGTTCTCGAAATGCCTCGAGCTCGCCATCAACAATGTAGAGTACAAGTTTTTAATTTTTCCTTCCGGTGCCCCTACAAACCCATTCTGCAACTTGTATGGCGTCAGTGGCAGGCGCCCGCAAATTTTGCAGGGTGGCTTGGTGTTTTACAAGTCCCCTACCCCGTCGCATGCATTGTTGCCTTGCCCTGTGGCCGAAAGGACCCACTTCGTCGTCTGGAGCTCACTGCGCTACAACGCGTGAAATGGGTACCGGTTCTTAAAACGAGCGGCCGCTCCATCGCTAACCTAAGTGAGCCGAGAGTAGATTGATGCGTTATCTCCGAGGTGCCTTAATTTTTGACAAGGCCAAGCATACATGAGCCGAGTCATGAGCTAAACTGTCGCAAATGAGCGGCATAGCTCTGCGTCGACTTCTTCGACGTTAGAACGCACGTAAAGGTGCTGTTTTGGATCATAGGCAGAAAATCTTCAATGTGTTCTGGAGAGGACACAACTAGAGAACCATGCATCAAACATGTTTCGTACATTCGTACAGTCTGCTAGCACCGGCGAAACACTCCAGGAGTTCTTGCCCCTATTCCTCCGTTCTCTGTGTTAGGTCTTCCGTGGGGAGGGGCTGATGTGCCACCGCACGAGGAATGACTGGTGTTTGTTTACCCTCGCCTCATGCCCGGCCGGTTATTTTAGATGCGGAGCATCTCTTGCTCGGGTCTATGTCCCGCGGCGTCGGCGTCGGCGTCGTAGTCCGCACTCACACTACGCATGCGCAACTCTCCTCCTTCCCTCTCTCCAACAGCTGCGCGTTACTCTCTCCGCTCTCTCTCTCTACCAGCTGCGTGCACTTCGCGTGCGTTCGCTTCTACTCACACCGCGCGCGCATGCGCAACTCTCCTCCTCTAGTCTCCTCTCCTTCAAGTGTGAATATAAGCAGCGGTAGTGCGCTGCGCGCGTTCAGTTCAGCGCTGTTGACTCCACTTCACTCCGTTCTTCCGATGAAGTGTGATGGAAGCAACAGTCCCGTCAGTTAGTGGGTTGGCGCAAGCAAGCGTCAGCACCACCCCACAAACTAACAGCAACGCTACGTCCACTGAAGACAAAGCTGCGCAGCGAAGGGCACGCGACGCTGAGCGCAAACGCTTGAAGCGAGCGGCAGACCCTGAACTACGGCAACGAGAAGCGGCGTCCATTCGTCAACGTCGAGCGGCGGATGCTGAACTACGACAACGTGAAGCAGCGGCGGTTCGAGAACGTCGAGCAGCAGAACCTGAGGTTCGGGACCGTGAAGTTCAACGTAAACGTACGAAGCGAGCGGCGGAACCCGACCTTCGAGAACGGGAAGCCGCGTTGGTTCGTGAACGTCGAGCAGCAGAACCTGAGGTTCGGGACCGTGAAGTTCAGCGTAAACGTAGCGAAGCGAGCGGCGGAACCCAAGTTAACAACGTTACTAACAACGTTACTAACACCGTTAATAACACCGTTAATAACGATCCGCGATGCTCCGCATCACCCCATGGTTCCCCTCGGGAAGATGGTGTAATTTTTTCACACAGCGCAGGGGCGCCGCCGGTGTCGCGTATCACCGCCGCGAATCGGTGGGGTACGATCGCCTCTGCGCGCGCAGGTGTAACCTTCGGCCTCACTTTCTGCCATGAGGGGGAGGGGGGGCTTATTTTTTGGCAAGTCTGCATCAAGAAACACTTGTTTTCCTCAGTCGCTGTCTTCAATTATGCTCCGGCTTGGAATCCAGTTACGCCATCCGTAACAATGCCATAATATACCACCGGCTTAACCTTCCGTTCACGCCACGGCGGCCACGCCCTCCATCGGTCGGGCCAAAAGCTTCTCTAACATCGCTCGGTCCTAGCGGTGCCTAGAACGACGAATCATATTATTTTGTCAGCCAAATACTGATATTAAATCACTATAATAAAAGGTAGCACGATGAGCATCTAACCAGCCAAGCATAATACACTAATAAGAATCGTATTCGCCGTAAAGTTCAGTATTCATTGGCAGTACCAGCCACATCAGCTGATGAAAACAAGTTCACGTGTTATTCTTAGAGTGCTTCATGGCACCTGGACTTTTAATATGACAAAGTAGGGATACTCTGGCACAGGCACGTATCCAGTGGGGGGGGGGGGCATGGGGCCCGGGCCCTTCCCCCCCCCCGAAATCTTCCATTTTGCTGGGACCTGCTGTCCCCCTCCCCCTCATACAGCATTTTGTCATGGGCGGGCCCCCCCCCCCCCCCCCCCGAAAAAAATCCGGCTACGTGCCTGCTGTGGCATGCGTCGCTCCTGTATCACTAGTCGTTAAGACAGAAACGCCTTTGCGGTAACTAATGCGACCACGATCTGGTTACACTTTTTTTTCTTTTAAAACAAAATAATGCAACATGTCTTTGCAGATATGTAATTACCGGTCATCAAAAGGCCATTGGGTAAAACTTTAAAAAAAATCGAGAATGATATAATTTTTTTTAATTGTCGCACAAAGGTCGCAAAATTTGACTTTTTCGATTTTGACAAAATTTCCGGGCGCCATGCAGAAAAAAATTTCAACAGTATAACGCTAATTAATTTGTAAAAAAGTTCACAAAGCACGAAGCACTCGACACAAAAAGTTTCAGCTTTATATTATAAATTTAAAGCGACCTAAAAATTCGCCGAAAAATGCCTCTTTATGCAAGATTTCCTCCAAAAGCCAAGTTTGTCATTTCATTTCGCACGAAATATATGCTGATATATGTCACCTTTAAGTAATTCTGGCCGAAAAGTATGCGAGCATTAAACATGAAAAATTCGACGGTGTAGAAAGTTGTATCCTTTATTCCAACGGCCTTCAAGTTTGCGTCATCGCGCAGTTGAAAAAATCGTTTTTTTCAATACCCTCTCGAATGCAATTTTTTTTTTCACGAATACAATAAAGTATTTTGCGAAGTAAGGTCTGTTCTGTTGTGTGGATGTTTTGCAACCTTATATGAAAATTTAATATAAAAAACAAAAAATGGGCCTGACACCACCATGACCGTCCTTATATGAACACACCCAGTGGACGTTCACGACACTAGCATTTGGTGCGTTTATGCGGAGGCGCAGTGCAGAACCAGAGTAACTTGATTACCTAGTTTGCGCACAGGAGCACTAATGTACAAAAAAGGGCACATTAAAAGATAACAAAAAAACGCAAAAACAAAATAAAAATAAAAAAGGCGGGGAAACAATTCTTGTTTTGTCTTTATACGACGAAGGAAAGGCATGGGAGAAGAACCAAAGCGCCAACGTTACGTCGTTGACCAGTTTTGCTGGACTAACAGCTAAGCCCATGGTCACTTGCCAAAGAGCAGCTGGTCGCATTCTTTAAAATAGGCTAAAACCGGAGCACGCCGGCTTCATTTTGACCTATTACTTCAACCTTGACTATATTTCCTGCTATTAAAGGGATACCAGTAATTTAAGATGGTTCGATTTTTTGACGGGAGTGCCCTTAAATAAATGCAGGGCGTTCTTTACTTTTTTACACTCCTTGCTTCGTGTTTTGTTTTTCGGGGTTCTACCGGCGAATGCCGAGGTCTCGTTAACTGAAGAGCGATGATGTTCGTAACTTGCCACCTTTTACGTGTCTCTACATCGCATCCGCAGGATTACTCTCGCAATACCAACTTTGCTTTGTTAAGAATCTGGGTAAAAAATGTCGTGTCTTTCATATGGCCAAATAAATCGAATTTATTTAACATAAATCATTGTAGGCGCCAGCTCCGAGAGATGAAAGAGTTCTTTCTTATTTTTTCTAGGCTCGCTGCGCGAGCTTCCTGATGCGCGAGCTCCCTGATGCGCGAGAAATAAGCTCGGACGTCTTTTCCACAATAAAGTTAATTTGAATTAACTCAATGTAGCTGTCAAAAAGGTAGCCTTTATCACTAAATACATTTTTAAACATTGCAAATTGAGTTATAACCGTTCGATCACTAAAAAAACGGAATGATTGGTGACTACATTAAAATTTTTAAGTGCAGTTTAATTTGAATTTTTTATTGATATAAACGCGAACTGCTCGACAAAAGAGCAGCTAGTCTTTTTAATTAGGGAAAAAATTGTGTTCATTTTTCTTCTGGTTCTGATTTGCTTCCAATGGGACATTATTTTGTATTGATTTTTGTTGTTCTTGCTGTGGTTGTTTTTTGCTTGCCATAGGACATTACGCTACTGACAAAGTTCAACGTAGAAAAAAAAGCTGAACGCTTTGATTCGCATAAAGCTGTTGTTCGTGTTCGACCTGCTATAGATCAATTTTGGTTGGTGATTCTTTGATTTCACTGCCAAGCAAGTCAACATGAAAACAAAAATAATAGTCAAATATAAAAAATACAATAACTAATACTAATATATATATATATATATATATATATATATATACGGTGAGGAGGTTCAACGGGCCGGTTGGACGTGAAACGAAAGGTGAGGAGTTCCAGGAAAGGCCTTTACTTTACCAACGTTTCAAGCGGGGACCGCTTTTCTTCAGGGTGGGATGGTGTATCAAATGTCCTCTTCTTCTTGTTAACGTTCGTGTGGAAGAGGAAGAGGGACTATGAAGGGTCTTAAGATCTTAAGAATCTTAAGAAGCATAGAATTGAAAAAATACGTATCATCCTTCTTGAATGTGGATTTAGCTATGATCACGACAGAGAGTTGAAGGAGGCTTTTTTCATCCACAAATTCAATTCGGTTGCTTGTGGTATTAATGTAAGTCCAGGCGTACTCACTTGGCTGCCACGGTCTGTGTAGGGCCGAAGCCACACAATTATTTTGGTTCTGCACGGACTGTGCTAGCCAAGCGCGTCGATTACATTGTTGCGCCAAAGGCGCTTGCCATCGTGAGCTCGTTCCACGCCTCTCGTGAACATCCTCGTGAGCGTGCGTCCCGTGGTAATCCTTCCACTGTGTTAAATTCCTGGGCGCGTAAGCATAATTAAAATCTGACATAAATACTTCATAAAAAACCGCCACGGCACTTTTGCGCTGTCTAGATCTCCGCTCTCGAAGCGGTGTTAATCCCGAACACATCCTCATTGCTACTTTTGTGTGCGCTCCGGTTGCTCGGGGGTGATTGTGCTTAAGAACTGTAACAAAGACTGTGGCAAATACTGCAAATCAATTTATTTAGTTTTAATGATTTGAATTACTATTGTTTATAATTACTAATTTCAAAGATTACGATCTTTTTGTTGCTCCCGTTCCGAATATTTTTAATACCCTTCATAGTCCCTCTTCCTCTTCCACACGAACGTTAACAAGAAGAAGAGGACATTTGATACACCATCCCACCCTGAAGAAAAGCGGTCCCCGCTTGAAACGTTGGTAAAGTAAAGGCCTTTCCTGGAACTCCTCACCTTTCGTTATATATATATATATATATATATATATATATATATATATATATATATATATATATATATACAGGGTGTTTCAACGAAAGGTGGACAAATTCGATATTGCGAAAACTACGCGTCGCAACAAGAAAAGCTTGTGTCTTTTTGGTCCTGGGCCGGGGTCCTATTTAGGAAAATTATTAAAGTCCGAGATAATTAGATTGTTAATTATTTTTGCGTAATTAACTTTTTTAATATTGTGTTTAAGGGCATAGTTTCAATTAGAAAATTTCTCAGCGTCATCGAAAACCACTAGATCAACAAATTGTAGAGCGATAGAAGTTATGCGAAGCATTTTACGGCTTTCTGAAAAACCGCACAAATTCGACGGGTTTTTAAGTTTCGGTTTGCTATCAGAGCGCATCTCGGCCCCGGCAACACCGCGCCCCGTGGAGAGATAGTGCAACCAACCTCTGCTGCGCTGTCATCGCGCGACGCAGCAGAGGCTGGTTGCACTATCTCTCCACGGGGCGCGGTGCCGCCGGGGCTGAGATGCGCTCCGATAACAAACCGAAACTTAAAAACCCGTCGAATTTGTACGGTTTTTCAGAAAGCCGTAAATGCTTCGCGTGCCTTCTATCGTTCTGCAATTTGTTGATTTAGTGGTTTTTGATGATGCTGAGCAATTTTCTAACTGAAACCATGCCCTTTAACACAATAATAAAAAAGTTAATTACGCAAAAATATTTAACAATATAATAATCTCGGACTTTAATAATTTTCCTAAATAGGCCCCTGGCCGAGGTCCAAAACGACATAAGGCTTTTTTGGTGCAACGCGTAGTTTTGGCAATATCGATTTTGTCCACCTTTCGTGAAACACCCTGTATATACAGGGTGTTCCACAAAAGGTGGACAAATTCGATATTGCGAAAACTACGCGTCGCACCAAAAAAAGGCTTGTGTCGGTTTGGTCTGTTGGAAAATGACTAGTGGAGGGCGATCCTGTCTCGCGCCTGGGACATTTTTTCGGTGAACGAGATCGTGTCTGGGACTGAGGACGAAGAAGAAGCGTTGGCGGCGCGAGAAGAGACATTCTTTGGTTTTTGGAACGACGAAGAAGCAGGGCAGTTGCCAGGATGGATTTTACCGCGGTCATGTAAATATTAAACCAAGTCCTTTTTTATAAGTCAGTTCGTGGCGACTCATTACGCAAAAGATGGTGCCGAAACCCGGGAACTCAAGCCAGGAACGACCCTAAGAAACCGTGAACGATCGGTCGCCCCGGACTGACCTTCGAACGAACGACCAAGTAAGAAATTCTTTCAACTGCCGATTATTACCTAACCTGGAACGATATGGAGCGAATAAGAACGAAGAGGACGTCGAGACGAGCGCAAAACACCCGCATAATCCGAGAGGCGACCACTATTCTTCGGTCTACTGACGTGGAACAAATCGAAGCGACTCTGCGGAAACTGGACGTCAACTACGAAGAACTCAAGAAGCTCAACACTGACTTAGAACCATTTATTGAGGATGGAGATCTTGAGGCAGAATACCTGTCAGTGATGGAGTACGAAGAACAGACTACTTCCGTTTTGAGTCTGCTTCAGAGTCGAGCGACGCAACTTCGCTCAAATGTACCGCCGCGCCCAGCAGCATCGGCAATTGGCTCCCACAACGAAGAAAGAGGCGAAAGGAGACGCAGCGGTGTAAAGCTTCCTAGGTTGCAGCTGCAGCCATTCAAGGGCGATCTTTCGGAGTGGCAGCCATTTTGGCAACAGTTCAAACGAGCCGTACACGACAACGATGATCTGTCGAACGGCGAGAAGTTCCAGTACTTGAAGACGTTGGTCAACGGACCTGCGAGGGCTTCCATCGCCGGTCTCCCAGTCACGGACGCCCACTACAACGATGCGATCGAAATTTTGACAAGACAATTTGGAGACGCACGACTAATCCAGAAGGAACATCTTTCGAAGCTTCGCGATCTTCAAGCTGTTACCTCCTCAACCGACACAAAGGGGCTGAGAAGGCTTTTTGGTCAAGTGCAAGCCCACGTACGAGGTCTTCGAGGAATTGGAGTCGCATCTAACACGTATTCGACCATGCTGACAGATATTATCATCAGTGCACTCCCGTCTGACATCGTGGTCGACTATTACCGACGTGCTGGCCACTCCGAAAGGAGGTTGGTCTTCCAGGATGGAGGAAACATGACTTCGACACTATTTCTACCAACGTCACTGGAAGAACGGTCTCCCTCATCCGGTACTGCGAGCACTGCGGCGCCGGCCGCGAGACCAACAGAACGAGCTGAAGATATTCCAACAGCCCGACGTCTTCCGGAAGACGAATTGGAAACTCTGCTGGAATACCTACTCATCGAGATCGAGAGCAGAGAACGATCGGGAGTCATCGATAATAGCCCGCAGAAGAGGAATAGCCGAGAGCAACAACAGAAACGAGCTTTCTTACCATCCTCTTCGGTTCTGCATGCCAAGGCACAAGACACAAAGAAGTGCTTCTTTTGCGGAGCCACGAACCACGATACAGAGCTCTGTACCAGTGACATCTCTTTGAAGGACAAGAAAACGAAGCTTGCTGGGGAAATGCGATGTTTCAGGTGCACGCTAAGAGGACACAGATCAAAGGATTGTCGCAGGAAGTTGTCCTGCGCTACCTGCACAGGACGACACGCAACAGCAATGTGTGATCCCACTTGGAAACCTTCATCGGGTCGCAGCGAAAACCAAGCTATCACTACTAGTGTTCAGAGCACCGGCAACAACAATGCTGCAGGCTTGCTGGATGCAGAAATTCTTCTGCAAACCATTCGGGCCTGGGTAGTCGGATATGGGCGCAGTGTATGCATACGTGCTATCTTTGATGGCGGAAGCCAGAGAACGTTTATTCGCGAAGACATTTCGCGTAAGCTAAATCTGAAGGTGTTAGGTGAGACTAACCTGCGTTTGAACCCCTTTGGAAGATCGACTGCGATACCACAACAACGAAGGTTGGTTGAAGTGAAGATGCGCAGTCAGTACAGTCATGAGAATTATCTCACCGAAGCGGTCGAAATACCATTCATATGTAAAGACGTTGTCCAAGTACCTGTGGATCACGAGTTTCTCCAGACCATCGAACAAGAAGGAGGCTGCATAGCAGATAAGCTTCTTCTCCCTGGTATGCCTACGGAACAAGGAATAAGCCTCCTTATTGGCTCAGATCAACTGTGGAAGGTGTGGAAGGTCAACTGTGGTAGCGAGTGCATGTGCTCACGCGGCGTAACGCAGGAAGACGTAGCCATGCGTCACTGATTGCATAGCGTGCGAGGTGCTCGCGCGGGGATTCCATGAGTGGTGTTTGGGTCACCATGATAATAATAATAATAACTTTATTTTCCAAATGAATTGGAGGGACAGAAGGGAAAAAGCCTCCAGTGGAGGCTTGACGAGCCCGAAGCCCCATACAATGACAAGCGCAGCAGCACAAAAAAAAAAAAAAAAAGATAGAAATGCACACACGCATATACATAAGAAAGACAAAAACTTCATCAGAATTATTATAAACACTACACAGTAGACACTGTTTTAACCCTAAAATAACCCAATACAGTTCAAACAAACAAGTAGATAATAGGTAACATAGTAGGCATCGATGAATAATCACAAGCGCAAATAGAAAGAACGCAAATCTTTAGTTGATATGGAGTCTATACAAATTTCGTTTCTGGCGAGGTAGTTGAGCAATTTAGGTATAGTGTAACGTAAAGTTTGTGTACCATAGTTTGTCTTACAGCCGGTAACCTTCCAATATTCCATGTGTCGGGTTAAATAGACGTGATCGTTCGGCACTAACTCGGATAAGCCTGACAAGAAACGCGTATTTTTTTTGTTCTCGAGTTTTAAGCTGATGCATAATCTATAGTCATAGAGGTTAAATATTTTTAGCATTCTGAACTTTCGAAACAAACCCTCACTATGGTAATCATAAGGCACATTACAAATAATTCTCAATATTCGTTTTTGCAATAAATATAGTTTCTGTAAGTTTGTGAACGTCGTGTTACTCCAAACGAGGCTACAGTAATTTAAATGGGACTGAAACAGGGCATTGTATATTAATAGTTTCACGTTAACGGGTAGGGAAGAACCGTGACGGTATGTTAGTCCTATAACACGTGACAGTTTTGCCGCTAAGTGATCAATGTGCTTATCCCATGACATTCGTTCTGAAAATAATACTCCGAGGGTTTTAAAAGTGCCTGCATAAAGGTCACTGGTGTTTTGGGTCTCACGGTGGTCGGCTGCTTCATCCCACGTAACGTGCGGCTAGCCCAGAGCAAGCTCGCAACATGGTGTCAGAAGTGGTTCGCACCAGCAGCCGTCGCCTACCCTGAATGCCGTAGTCAAACCATGGCAGAGAACGAAGCTATCTCCGCCGCCACGGCACTGCTCCATCAGCCCTTCGGTGCCATGGGACTAACGCCTCCTCCGAACTTCGACTTCTCGAATCCCAGCACTTGGGAGCAATGGGTGCTTCAATTCGAAGATTACAGCTACGCCTCTGGACTTCATCGAACATCTGGCGAGGTTCAAGTAAGAACACTTCTCTACGCCATGGGGTCCCAGGAAGCACGTCGCATCCTCGATACGCTCACGCTGACTCCGGCAGACTGGGGATCGGTAGAGGTCATCAAGCAGAAGTTCAGGGACCACTTCATTCATCCGTTGAACGAGGTCTACGAGAGCGTTCGGTTTCACCGTCGAGTCCAAGAGGCTGGTGAGTCGGTGGACAGCTTTTACACCGCGCTTCGTACACTGGTCAAGAAATGTCACTACCAGTCCGCGGATGTGGAAGACCGTCTGGTGCGCGACCGCTTCGTCGTGGGTCTCCTGGATTCTCGCCTCTCGGACAAGCTTTGCCGCTGTCCGAAGCTAACGCTAGAGGAGGCAAGGCTCCAGGCGCGAATTCACGAGGACGCCGTGAAGGCTAGAACCGCGGTTTTCAAGGAAGAGGCGGATTCCCCCACGTGGTCGCCGAGGCGAAAGTCAAGAAAGGTCAACGGAAAAATCCGTCTTTCAAGTCTCACACAGGACAGGAGTCGTTCGCGTCTACTTCCACCGCGAAGAACTGCCGGTTTTGCGGGAGAGGAAGCCATCAACGCTCCGAGTGTCCGGCGAGACAAGCGAAGTGCCGCTACTGCAAGCGGCTAGGCCACTTTGAGTCAGTCTGCGAAAAGAAGAGAGGCTTGAGCTCCATCCAACTGCACTCTGTCGCATCGAGTCGCCGAGCCAAGTTCGTCTGGGTGGACGTCAACGGCTACGCTGTCCACTTCAAGGTCGACTCGGGCGCGGAGGTGACGGTTCTACCAAGCTCCTTTCCAGGCGTTCCTCGACAACTTCAGAAGGTAGACGGCGAGTTGGCCGGCCCCGGGAACACTTCTCTGCAAGTCCTGGGCACCTTCGAGGCAACCTTACGCTGGAAAGACAAGTCCTTTGTCGAGCAGATCTACGTCATGCCAGCGCAAGACCCTCCTCTTCTAGGCTTCCTGGCCATTCAAGCTTTGGGAGTCGTCAAGTTCGTCGACAACGTGTCCGGCCCAGAGATGCTTCTGGGAAGGAATTTATTCAACGGCCTTGGAGAACTCAAGGAAGAGTACGTCATCAGGCTGCGTCCTGGTGCTCGACCGTTCTCACTCAGCGTGCCGAGAAGAATTCCCATACCGCTTCACGACGTTGTCCGAAAAGAGCTCGAGAAGCTTGAGTCCGATGGCGTCATCAGGAAGGTGAACAGCCCGACGGACTGGTGTGCGGGCATAGTCGTCGTCCCCAAGGCTTCAGGAGACTACCGGATCTGCGTTGATCTGACTCGTCTCAACGAAGTTGTGCTTCGGGAAAGGCACATTCTGCCTTCCGTTGAGCAAATCCTGGGATGTCTTGGACAAGCCAAGATCTTTTCGAAGCTCGATGCCACCGCTAGTTTTCACCAAGTGAGACTTTCAGAAGAAACCCAAGAGCTTACAACCTTCATCACGCCGTTTGGGAGGTTCTGCTTCTGTCGTCTTCCATTTGGAATCTGCTCAGCTCCGGAGTATTTTCAGCGACAGATGAGCCGCATACTCGAAGGACAAGACGGAGTTGTCAACATGATAGATGACATCCTGGTCTTCGGTAGCACGCAAGCAGAACACGACAGGCGCCTCAAGCAGGTGTTGAATCGTCTCGAAGCGGCAGGTGTGAAGCTCAACAAAGCCAAGTGCGCTTTCTCCGCCGAGAAGGTCAAGTTTCTGGGTGTTCTGGTCAGTTCGGCAGGTATCAGCCCAGATCCGGAGAAAATTCAGGCTTTGGCAGACTTGAAGGCGCCGACAGACGTCAGTGGAGTCCGAAGGTTGCTGGGAATGGCAAATCACGTCGGACGTTTTCTTCCACACCTGTCGGATGTAACCGCACCGATCCGGGCACTCCTGCAGAAGTCCAGCGTGTGGTACTGGGGTGCCAGTCAACAGGCCGCCTTCAACCAGCTGAAGAGTATGCTTAGCTCAGAGGCCTGCATGGCAAAGTACGATCCTTCGTACTCCACGACGGTATCTGCCGATGCCAGCTCCTACGGCCTCGGAGCAGTGCTTCTGCAAGATCAGCCAACGGGAGAAAGGCGTGCTGTAGCGTACGCGTCCAGGTCTCTCACGTCCACGGAGCAGCGATACAGCCAGACAGAAAAGGAAGCTTTGGCTGCGACGTGGGCTGTAGAACGCTTCGACCAGTTTGTGCGAGGCATCAAGTTCGACATAGAGTCCGACCATCGCCCTCTCCTCACACTCTTGGGAACCGCTGAACTTGACTTGATCCCTCCACGTATCCAGCGTCTGCGGATGCGTCTTATGCGATACCAGTATCGTATGCTCTACGTCCCAGGCAAGCTTCTAGCAACTGCGGACACCCTTTCTAGAGCTCCGCTGGGAGCCGCAACCAAGGAGCACCAAGGTCCAAAGGTCAATTCAGTGGAACTTTTTATCAGTGAGGTCGTGAAAGGATTCGAAGACCTCACATCGTCTCGACTGGAGAGTCTTCGCCAACACCAGGCGCAAGATGGTGTTTGCGCAGGGTTGCTTCGGCTGTGCGAGAGTGGCTGGCCAGAGAAGGTTTCAAAAGTTCCGAATCATCTGCGTGGCTACTGGAAGGTGCGCGGCAGTATCACGGTCTACGACGGACTACTGCTGAAGGACCGCTGCATCATCATCCCTCCTGGTCTTCGAAAAGACATGCTCCAGCTCATCCACGAAGGCCATCAAGGCATCGGGCGCTGCAAGGCAAGGGCCCGAGACGCGGTGTGGTGGCCCACCGTGAACAGCGAGATTGAGCAGCTCGTCACGGGATGCGAACGGTGTGCACAAACCAGGGTGCAGCGCTCTGAACCGCTCCTCTGTACGCCCACACCAAATCGTCCTTGGCAACGAGTCGGCATCGACTTATTTGAACTCTCTGGGAGGCACTACGTCCTCATCGTGGATTATTACTCCCGTTTCCCCGAAGTGGTGAGCCTGACCTCCACATCGTCCACAGCCGTCATCGCAGCGGTGAAGAGTTCATTCGCCCGCTTTGGCATTCCGGACGTTGTGGTTTCGGATAATGGGCCCCAATTTTCTTCGCGGGAATTTGCAGCTTTTGCATCGTGCTACGGTTTTCACCATGCTACGAGCAGTCCCAGATATCCTCAAGCAAACGGGGAAGCCGAAAGAATGGTACGGACCATGAAAGAGCTGTTCTTTAAGTCACAGGATCCGCACATGAGTCTTCTTGTGTATCGGGACACGCCGGGCATCAGCGGGTATAGTCCATCCCAGCTCCTCTTTGGCCGGCGTCTTCAGACCAGAGTTCCCAAGCTCGATGAGGCTCTGATCCCTACTTGGCCGTCACAAGAAGACTTCCAGCGCAAAGACAAAGCGGCGCGCGGACGACAACAACGTGACTTCAATCGGCGTCATCGTGTCCAGCGCCTTCGATCACTGTCCGTGGGGGAAGATGTGTGGGTGGACGATATCTCTTGCGCCGCCAAAGTGCTGAGTCCGGCCAAAAGACCACGCTCCTATGTGGTGGAGACTCCGTCGGGAGTCATCCAACGCAATCGTCGGCACTTGGTGCCATTTGATGCGTCAGACTCACAGCAACAGAATGCCGGTCCAGTGCAAGAGACATCGGGAAACTCTGGCGTCGTGGCTCAAAACAGCGAGGAATCAATGTTGAGTCCTTCAAGCCGTAACGCTCATCGTCCACCACAGACGGTGTCATCTGACGATGTTCAACGCGGTGGTGACGGTGACAGTGCACCACCAAGAACGTATTTTACGCGCTCTGGCAGAAGAGTGAAAGCGCCCGTGAAGTTGAACTTGTAGACATTTTCGTAGCGGTCGTCTTTCACTCTCAGAAAGGGGGATGTAGCGAGTGCATGTGCTCACGCGGCGTAACGCAGGACGACGTAGCCATGCGTGACTGATTGCATAGCGTGCGAGGTGCTCGCGCGGGGATTCCATGAGTTGTGTTTGGGTCGCCATGATGCCTGCATAAAGGTCACTGGTGTTTTGGGTCTCACGGTGGTCGGCTGCTTCATCCCACGTAACGTGCGGCTAGCCCAGAGCAAGCTCGCAACAACGACCGACCAGATGCGGCGGTGTGAGGGAAACTTGGGTCTAGTGGCCTTCAACACCAAATTTGGTTGGACTTTTCAGGGACCAGCATCGCTGCATAGCTCTCTTACTGGATCTACTAAGACGATGGTCTGCACGCTACAACTTGGGACAATTGAAAACGTTGAGGAAAAGACCTTGAGCAGCTTTTGGACCCTGGAAAGCATTGGAGTAATAGATAACCTGTATGACGCGGGTGAAGAACAAAACGCGGTCTGGAATGAGTTTGAAAGAACTATCGTAAAAGTAAACAGACGATATAAGGTGAGCTTGCCTTGGAAATCGAAGGTAGGCGAGCTCAACGATAACAGAGCTGTAGCGCTGAAGCGACTCGAAGATTTGCAGGAGCGACTCTCACGAAACGAGTCTCCTCTTGAGAGATTATGAGAATGCCATGTGCGGCTATTTCAAAGCTGGACATGCGGAGAAAGTCCCACCAGGGTCCTCGGACAACTCACGTATCCATTACGTGCCTCACCAGGCAGTGATTCGGATAGATTCTGGAACCACAAAACTAAGAGTGGTGTTCGATGCATCATCACATTCGCAAGGAGTTGTCTCACTGAATGATCATCTAGAAAAGGGGCCAAAGATGAACGCCAACTTGGTCGAGATTCTTATACGTTTTCGAACATACCCTATCGCTATCACAGCCGATACAGAAAAGGCTTTTTTACAAGTAAGCGTGCAGCCTAATGATCGTGACGCACTGCGGTTTTTATGGTTTGACACCTCTGAAGTTCCGGCTGAGGAACACCAAGTTGGAGAATAGCGGATGACCCGCGTGCCGTTTGGAACCTCGGCGAGTCCATTCCTTCTTTCGGCAACCCTCAAACATCACCTGCAAAGTGTGAATGGAAAAATGAAGGAAGCCGCAAGTCTTCTTCAAAAGTCCGTCTATGTTGATGACTTGCTTGTCGGAGCTCAGACAGTAGAGGACGCTAGGCACCTTCAAACACAAGCCAATCAAGTCGTGAAAGAAGCCGGCATGACACTTCGAAAATGGGCTACAAACTGCAGCGAACTCCAGGAAGTGATCAACGAAGTTAGCCTGGCAACAGACTTATCAGAACCCGGAGGGGTGCTTGGTTTGAAATGGAAACGGGATAATGACACTTTATTGATTCCGGTAAACAATATCCTGAATTGTATCGACAGTAATGACAGGACGAAGCGGGGAATGCAACGCGCTGCAGCAAGGGTTTTCGACCCACTCGGGCTCGTAGCACCCTTTGTGATAAGAGTGAAGATTTTGTTCCACCGCCTATGGGAACGCGGACTCGATTGGGACAGTGAACTTCCTGAAGACCTCTCAGGAGACTGGCAAAAATGGTGTAAGGAGCTGCCACAGATAGAAGACATAATGACGAACCAGTGCATCATGAGCACACGAAAACAGCAGCCAAATACTGTACAACTTTATGTCTTCTGTGACGCTAGCCATATCGCTTATGGAACCTGTGCGTACCTGAGGGTCGACTACATGGATGGAAACGTAGACGTCAGTCTGGTGTTCGCCAAAACACGAGTCGCTCCTATAAAACGGTTGACACTTCCTCGTCTCGAGCTTATGGCGGCCATGATCGGTAATCGATTTGGCAAATTCCTTAGAAAGATATTGGAGTTTCAGAAGGCATTCTTCTGGAGCGACAGCACAATCGTTCTCCATTGGATCAAGGGCTCGGCCTCCAAGTGGAAACCTTTCCTTGCTAATAGGGTGACCGAAATTCAATCAGGAGGGGAACCAACAAGTTGGAACCACTGCCCTGGTCTAGAAAACCCTGCTGATTTAACAACACGAGAAATGTCGGTAAAGGACCTAAAAACGAGACTACTATGGTGGAAGGGCCCTAGTTGACTCTCAGAAGACCGAACAACTTGGCCAAGTACGAATACAAACGAAAAGATGCCGACCGAAGTAGCAGAAGAAGAACGAAGGTGTAAACCTCACGTGCTACATATACTAACCGAGGAAACGACACCGCTCTTGGAGTTAGAGCGATACAGCAAACTAGAACGTGTTCTTCGAGTTACAGCGTGAATCATGAGGTTCTGTAAGAACTGCAGAACACCACCATGTAAAACGGGGGGTCCTCTGGCCACAGATGAGCTTGAGAAGGCAGAACTATTTGGGATTAGACAAACCCAAGAGGAATTTTACACCAATGAGATCAACGAACTAGTGGAAGACAGAGGTTTGAATGCGCAATCCAGCATTATTGCTCTCAGTCCTTACCTCGATGCCAACCGGCAACTGCGACTCGGAGGACGACTCCAAAACAGACACGAACCAGTAGAAGTCAAGCACCCACTACTGTTACCCTCTGGGCATCGCTTCACAGAACTTCTGATAGACAGCATGCATCAACTTACATTCCATGGAGGAATACAAGGCACCGTAACACAGTTAAGAGAACGTTATTGGGTGCCTACAGCTCGGCAGACCGTCAAGAGGGTTATTAACCGCTGCAATGCCTGTGCTCGGTCAAGAGTCTAAAAGGCATCAGCACCAACGGCTCCGCTTCCAGCAGAGCGCGTAAATGAAGCAGGACCGTCTGAAATAGTAGGAGTGGACTTTGCCGGACCCCTCTTGATCAAGTCTGGACACGGCATGGAAAAGGCGTACATCGCACTATTCACCTGCGCAGTTACGCGCGCCGTACATCTCGAGTTGGTCACATGCCTGGCTACTCCAGCCTTCCTCATGGCCTTCCAGAGGTTCACAGCCAGGCGAGGAATACCACGGGTAGTGTACAGTGACAACGCCTTAACTTTCAAGAAAGCCTCCAAGGAAATTTGTGGCTTCTGCAACGTGCTCAATAACAAGAAAGTGCACGAACACTACTCTGAGCAAAGGATACCGTGGAAATTTATTGTAGAGTGAGCCGCCTGGTGGGGCGGTTTTTGGGAACGCCTAGTGCGCACCGTGAAAACAAGTCTTCGAAAGGTTCTAGGAAGGAACAGCTACGAATTTGAAGAACTTACCACCATCCTCCACGGAATTGAGGCGGTCGTTAATTCAAGACCTCTCTCACTCCTACATCTACATTCGTCTCCTGACGGACCAGAAGACTTAATACCGGCACATTTCCTGACAGGAAAACGGCTGACAGCTCTTCCAACTTCAGCCATGGAGGACCTTCAGCCATCTACTAGGAGTGAAGTCACTCGGCGCTGGAGGCATCGTCAGCGGCTACTAGACCACTTTTGGCAGAGGTGGCGTAAAGACTACTTGCTTCAACTCCGGTCAGCACATGAAACGCATTGTCGTAAAGACAGTCAAGTTAAAGAAGGAGACCTCGTTCTAGTCGAGGACAACAAGACTCCAAGGCATCTATGGCGGACTGGTCGGATCCGAGAAGTTTACCACGGCCGGGATGGAATTGCGCGATCCTGTGCTGTGAACATACCGAGGGGACAAGTATTGAAGAGACCACTTCAGCTTTTATACCTATTAGAACTGCATAGTGAATGAGCGATTCCCTCGCGCTCATTTTGGGGGAATGTGTTGGAAAATGACTAGTGGAGGGCGATCCTGTCTCGCGCCTGGGACATTTTTTCGGTGAACGAGATCGTGTCTGGGACTGAGGACGAAGTAGAAGCGTTGGTGGCGCGAGAAGAGACACTTTTGGTTTTGGAACGACGAAGAAGCAAGGCAATTGTCAGGATGGATTTGACCGCGGTCATGTAAATATTAAACCAAGTCCTTTTTATAAGTCAGTTCGTGGCGACTCATTACGCAAAACACCCTGCTAAGTACTACTGCAGCCTGCTACAGCCATAAAGTCATTATAATAAACGCTAGAGGCTCCGCTGGCGCTAGTGTCTACGGGACTTCCGGTTGCAAATTGAAGCAGGCAGCAACCAATCTACTTCTTCAGTCTTCCTGTGTATTCCTAGGGGAAAACGTACGTGATATTTTTCTCTTCGCCAGGGAATAATAGAAGTCAGCGTGGTTTCTTTACTCGTAACGGGTATTATGTGGCTTTATTCACATAACAAAAGTTATTTATTTAGTTAATTGTTTTTAGGGGCGAAGCTCCTTAAGCCGTGGGTCTGTCCCTCCTCTGTATGTAGCCACTTCAAGTTTAGTTTATGAATGGCTCAAGAGATGGCGTGTTCCGGAATTAACTTTATGTAGAGATGACAGATGGCGCTTAGCGCATGCCATAGAAGGCACTCGCTCTTGGCGCTGCTCGTAGTTTAGCTGAATGGAGGCAGTAGACAAGGCTGCGGAACAGCGAGCGCGCAAGGCGGCGGCAGCGCGCGCTCGCAGACAGAATCCGGCCGTGCGAGAGCGAGAGGCCGAAGCGTGTCGTCAGGCTGCTCGGCGACGCCGCCAAGATCCGGCCGTGCGAGAGCGGGAAGCCGAATCGCGTCGTCAGTCTGCTCGGCGACGCCGCCAAGATCCGGCCGTACGAGAGCGGGAAGCCGAAGCGGCACGGCAGCGGCGCCAAGAGGATCTGCAGAACGTCAGGAAACTGGAAGCTGCGAGAAAGCGCGCGTATCGGCAGGCAGACCCCGATGCAGCGAGAGCTCGTGAGTCGTCTGCAAAACGCATCAGGCGAGCTCAGCCCGAAGGTGCCGACACGAGGTTTAAGCGAGACTTTCTAGACGTTTCGTTTTGTATACACACACGCACAGTTTCTCACGTCTTTACATGGCGATGAGTGGGCGAACACGGAAGAATCGCTGGTTTACCGACGATTCACTCCGGAGCTTCGCCCACTCATCATCATTCACCACGTGGATATGCTGTGACTTTTTTTTATTACTGAGCAATGTTTGAGGTTGCAAAAATTGAGGCCCAGGTCTATGTTGTACAGCATGATATGTCAATACAAGCTATTAGTCCAAGCAAGAAAGTGCAATTAAAAAGTGCGTAGGGTTTATTCAAGCTCTAATAGAACGCGTACTAATCCAGAACGTGTTATTTGTTCCATAACTCCATGCTTCCTTCTTGTCGTCTGTTTTGATTGTTTGATTTGGCGTATATTACATCTTTTTGGCGTTTTGTCAAGCAGATTCACTCTGTGTGTTTCATAACATTCACTATATGCGTAAATACGTGCCCTATAATAGCAGTCTGCAACATCAACACGTATTATACATGTTTATTGGGCTATTTTAGCTCAGTGTTCGACGCCATGAATTCTAAAAAGACAAACACTCCGACACATATTATTGTACATACGATTGTAAAACGTTCCAATTTTTTTTTATTCTGTCACAACACTAAGCAATATTTCCTCTGATAATGTGGGCAGGTCAGGATTACAGTAGGTCGTGTTCAAGACAAAAACTTAAACTTACTGCTTAACACACGCTTCACTGCGACAGCAATCGGGGTGGTGCACGAAAGCACACGATGCCAAAAGCCCTGTGTCAAACGCCTAGCGGCAAAAACCCCGCTCTTTTGGTTCCTTTTAAAAAAAACTCCAAGTTGCAGAAGCAATGGGCCTCCTGCGCTGAAGTTTTGAACAAACTGTGGCGCCCTCGTTTTGGGTAGTACACGCTCACCTGGTTGGGACTCCCACTATTGTGGCGCCTTCGCCGTGATTTTTTCCTTCTGTGTAGTGCAGAAGAACGGAAAAACACTTTTGGACATCCGAAATCGGCTACATTCAACGCCGCAAGACAATCGAAAGTTCCGGATTCATGCCACCACCGCTAGGGTACGCGTCTCGTATCTCAAAGTGGTGACGTTAGAACATCTGGCGTTCCGATGTTTTTGTTTTTAGAGCGCAGCTCTTAGGCGCCCGTTTCCAACTTGAGCGGCGTCGGCGTCACCGTCGCCGTCGGCGTAACCGCGCGGTGCATGATGGGTAAATTTCCCCGCTAAATTTAGCGGAAAATGTTCCCCGCTAAATCTAGCGGAAAATTTTCCCCGCTAAATTTAGAGGAAAATTTTCCCGCTAAATCGAGCGGAACATTTTCCCCGGAAAATCTTCCCTGCTAAATCTAGCGGAAAATTTTCCCCGCTAAATCTAGCGGAAAATATTCCCCGCTAAATTTAGCGGGAAATCTTCCCCGCTAAATCCAGCGGGAAATCTTCCCCGCTAAATCTAGCGGGAAATTTTCCCCGCTAAATCTAGCGGAAAATTTTCCCCGCTAAATCTAGCGGAAAAGTTTTCCACGCTAAATTTAGTGGGAAAGTTTCCCGCTAAATCTAGCGGAAACTTTTCCCTGCTAAATTTAGCGGAAAATTTTCTCCGCCCCCCCCCCTCGAGGTCACGTGACCCTCTGGCCACGTGACCCCCTCCCCGAGGTCACGTGACGCCCCCCCCCGTGCCTTCCCCTCCCCCTCAAGAGCTGCGCTCTAATTCGGCGTTACAGGGAGTTGTAAACGGCTTTCATTTTAGAGCGCAGCTCTTAGGCGCCCGTTTCTGGCTTGAGCGGCGTCGCCGTCGGCGTCGGCGTAACCTCAAGGTCACCCCAAGGTCACGTGACCCCCAAGGTCACGTGACCCCCTAGGTCACGTGGCCCCCGAGGTCACGTGACCCCCCCAGGTCACGTGACCCCCGAGGCCACGTGGCCCCCAGGTCACGTGACCCCCGAGGCCACGTGACCCCCGAGGTCACGTGACCCCCGAGGTCACGTGACCCCCAGGTCACGTGGCCCCCGAGGTCACGTGACCACCTCAAGGTCACGTGACCCCCGAGGTCACGTGACCCCCAAGGTCACGTGAACCCCCCTCCCTCCGCACCTTCCCCCCTCCTCAAGAGCTGCGCTCCAATTCGGCCTTACAGAGAGTTGTAAGCGGCTTTCATTTTTTTCTTCACCTTTACGTTTCTTTGGGACGCGTGATACGGCGTTTCTTGGTTCACGCTCTTATCGTCCCAGCCTTGGCCTGTGCTTCAACGGCGTTAGCATTTTTCGTTTCTTTTTTTTTTCCTCGTTATCGTGTTTCGCGCCAGAGCAGGCACGCTTCTATATCTGTGGCAGGTTGAGTCGCTCAAGTTCGTACTACCCATAACAATTCCTAAGAAGTCATTTTTCGCAGGGCCTCCTGGGCAACGCAGGATGGCTATTGTCACAAATCCCCCGTGTCATGACAAAGGCAATGTCAGCGGGACAAGCTCAGCGGCGCACGAAAATAGCCGTGCATCGAAAAGCCCGGTAACGAAACGACCACTTAACGAAACGACCACGTACCGAAACAACCGCCATAACTCTCAGTATTAGTCATCTACTGTTCAAAAAGCAAATAGCTCATAAATGCTATTCAAGGTTCATTCAAAACTGAATGCCAAACGAAGGAGCCATGTGCAGCGTGTGTACTCGACGTTGCCGATTGCTTTTATCGGCTCGGACGATCTTGATTAACCGACCATGGATAGTAAGGAAAGAAAAACAAAACAGCTTCCGTGAGTGGCATGAACTGCAGTGCGTACACCGTCATTCGCTCCCCGACACTCCTCTACCGTTGTAGAAGAGACGTTATGTGAGCAGACGACTTCGTGTTGGTCGTCATGGAGTTCGGGGCACTGGAGCCGGGGCATCGAATGTTGGCACCGCTTCCGGTGGGGCAGTTTCGGAAGCGGGTGTTGGCGCGGGAGGCGCAAGAGCTGCGTCACCGGGTTCACGACGGCGGAGCTGGTCGGCGTGGCGCCTCTGGTCCTTGACATCGTCTGGGAACTGCACTTGTACCAGGCGGGAACCACTGGTCGGCTTGACGATTCCGGGGCTCTACTTGTCACCAGGACTGTAGTTTCGGAACCACGTACTGGTGGTCCTGGACGAAAAGGATTAGTTTCCGATTGACTGCAAGGTGTAGGCAATGGAGGCAAGCGGCGTCCAGACGTGAACGGACTCTGTAAAACATAACTGCGTAAGAAAAACAGAAGAAAGCTTGGCAGCTCTTCTGCCACAAATTATCTGTTTTCGTTTGTTTCTGTTTTCGTAATTTCTGTTCGAAAATCATCTTTTCGGGTTTTGTCCTTTCTGTAAAATGACAGAATATCTGTTGCCCAGCCTAATAGAAAAAAAAACAGTTTCCGTTCCTAAAAATAGCCATGTTTTTGTTAAAAAGACAAAAAGAAACGGGTTTCTGTTTTGAAAGTTTGTAAAAAATAACAATTTTTTTTTCAGGTTGCAAGGAAAGTTTTACAACGGACTGTGTCACTGGTATTTACCTTGCTATTCATGCTCTAAATATACAAAAAAGCGGGAAAATACGAAACAATGAACTCACACATACATGCAGAACAACACACAACTAACAGCAACACGACAGCCAAACCAATCACGCACCCTCCTATACGCACGCTTACGGCGTGCGTAATTGGGATGGAATGTCCAACGAGTCTGAATATCCAAGGAGACGGAAGGTCCAACCAGGTCTGAATGTCCACTGAGATTCGATATCGTATGCGGCAACCATTGAGACGAAGAATATTACTGTGCTGTTCAATGTGGCAAGTTAGAACCTAAAGTAACAGTTGGTAAAAATAAGTTTGCAGTTCGAAGTTGAGTAAATGTTTCAGATGAGCCCTTGCTCTCTGTGAATAAACGGGCGGTGAGAAAAAGCACTACTGAATAAAGTTTAACCTTAGCGATTGTCGCAATTTTGTGACGGATATAAAGTAAATGTCCCTGACGTTCTGGCCTTTAGAAAAAAACAGCTGATTTCATGCACTACTTCGGAAAAAATATACAGGGTCTCCCTTTTAAAACAAACCAAGATTTAAAAAAAAACGCTCTACGCGAGAACACCAACTGGTATTTGCTTGTAAGCGTCTGGCAAAAGCGCAAGTATTTAATTTATGGAACCTAATTAATTAATTAGGACTAATTTTTTAGCTTTCTGCGTGTCACAATGACTTGCCAGTAGTTTTTTTTTCTTTGAACTGGTCACTGAAAGTCATTATTAAACAGAAACCAAGCAAAAGACTGACAATTTATTTTAGAACATAGGAGAAGGAGTTTGAATTTCCTTCAGTTCGCGCACCATGCCGCACAGAACCGAATCCAGGCTCTTATGCTGGACCCGCTCGCTGTGGCAAGACCAACATCAAGATCCGTCTCTGAAAGAAACGAGAGGCTCCACGCAGAAATGTTTGCGTTTGCCTCCTTCCCCGGTGGCCATGCTGCCACCTACCAGGACGTCTGCAATTACGTGGACACAATCACGAGCATTGGTGCGCTCCCAGGGGCTACGTAACAGTTCTTTCAGTGGTCGTTTAGTGACGCATAAAGTAAATAAATGATTCATGTTTCTCGCTGATCACGTTGTCCTCTTTTGAAGACATGGAGAAAGGTTCCGCATGCCGAAAGCGAAAATCTATCACTCTACGAAGCTTTGCCTCCGATGCATTTTTGTGTAAACAGTTGGTGCGATGTGCACCAATCACTCATTGTTGTATGTGTTTAAATGTTATTCTTGATGCCTAATGACTGCCCTAGCCTTTTTTTGTATTTTGATACATGATTTATTAGTAAAACAATAACCCATATAAACATGTTTCTAAAATCTATATTGGGTTCTGTGCACATGAGGCTCCGCACAGTTCTACGTGTTTTTTATTGTTCTTGATTTTTGTATTTTTCAGCAATCGCAGATGTTTCGCAAAATTAGCGAAGCCAACTTGCCACAATCCGCCTGTGCGAACAACATTCTTTTTAGCAAATTGGAAAATCTATCAGCCAGGAATATTAAACGTTGCGAAAGGCAGTGCTATAATCATGTAGCCAGAGGAATGAAAATGTATGCCGCTCCGCGTACAATATCCAGTTGGCAGTGGCGTACCAACTTGTTTTTTGAGTGGAAAGGCAAACCCCTTGGTATCTCTTGGGCGCCGCCGGCCAGTGTTCTGGCCTGCCCAGTGGCGGCTATTTCAGGGGGGCAAAACACATGCCTTGACCCCACCCCCCCCCCACACACACACTCTGTGAACTGGGGAGGAGGCGCCTTGCCCCCCCCCCCCCCGGTTGGTGCGCCCGTGCCGCTTGGTTACCTGGCAGGCGAGATGGAATATTCATCGGGAAAGAATGTCCATCTCAGACGGAATGTCCAACGAGTCTGAAAATCCAACGAGACGGGAGATGCAACAAGGTCGGAATGTCCATCGTGACTGAACAACCATCCAGACGGAATGTCCGATTGAGACGGAGTGACCAACGAGTCTGAATACCCAACGAGACGAAAGATACAACAAGGCCTGAACGTACAACGTGCCTGAATACCCAACGAGCCTGAATATCCGCTAGTGGATCTTTTGACTCGTTGCATCTTTCTATTTGTCGGATATTCAGGCTCTGAATCTTCTAGGCATACCACGTTCACCCGACTGCTATATATGGCAGCCTTATTTTTGAATTCGACTTGGCCGGTGACTGCGACATTTGTCGCACAAACACGTAGAGGCTGACCAAATATTACTCCGTACTTAATATTTCGTTGTAATTTTACAGTGAATAGTTTATTTCTCTTAATCCAGCGCATTCATAAAAGCCATAGTAGATTATATGACTAAATTTCATTAATTAATTTTAAATATTAATTAGATGAATTGCGTTAGAAATGCACAATTGACGCTGATTTCTATTGGAGGCTATATGAATCATTAGATTTTAGTTAAGTATATAATTTGCGCGACGTTTATTCTACCACCTAACGTCCTCCGAGCCCCAAAACACACAGGGAAGACACGGCATTCATGTAACCGCCGTACCCTTCTTTTATAAAAATATGTTCAATTTAAAATCAAACAACCCGTATATTGCTGTAAATAACACACACTTACGGAGAATTGCTATGGGCTACGAATAATCCACAAAAGAAAAATCATTCTCACAATTTTGTTGCGAAGAGCTACTTACTACTCTGTCGTTCCATTGTAAACCATGAACGCCTATTGTTTGTCACCCGAACCTCCCTTTTTATTCTGACAAAGTTGGGGTCTGGGCATAGCCTGAACCTCCTTTTTATTCTGACAAAGTTGGGGGGCCGGTCATAGCTTATGCAAGTCTTCTCTACTCCCTTTTGAAATTTGAAAATATCACGAAAGGTTGGCGTTTCAGACATTGAACAGTTCATACGGTTCTATCGCCGCTGCTGCCGCGAAGACGGAGGAGATCTCGTCCCTTTTTCACGCGCCACCAGACGGCGCTCCACGTAAATTGGTGAAATGGAGTAACGGGAGCAACTTCCTTCCCTTCCGTTGGCGACAGGGAGCAAAATAGGTTTTCCTACATTTCACCTCCCCTTTGTTTAGAGTTTAGTTGGTGTTGTCGATGTTGTAGTTGCAGTAGTGGGTCGTAGGGTGTCCGTCATCGATGTTGACAAACACTTGAAAAAAAATCGCCCGCCGCCCAGGGGAAGCGAACCTGGGTCCGCTACGTGCGGAGCGGCGTTATCGCAGAGCTACGCCCATCAACAACCCGCTTTTTGTAGTAGCAGATGCGCCCTGCACGCGCTCTCTGAAAAAAATAAAAAGGAAGAGCCGATAACAAAATGCCTCCGTAGCACTTTTCTAGAACTCTGTAGTAGCACTGTCCATGCCAAGAGTTCGTGCCGGGAGACAGGCTTCCACGCACTCCGGAACAAAATAGAAACAAAAATATAGAAATCAGAGTAGTTTCTTTACTTGTAACGGGTACTATGTAGCTTTATTCACATTATAAAAGTGTCATTTATTTAGTTAATGTTGTTTTTTATTACTGAGCGATGTTTAAGGTAGCAAAAATTGAGGCCCAGGCCTTTGTTGTACAGCATGACATATCAATACAAGCTATCAATTCAAGCGAAAAGGACAATTAAAAAGTGTGTAGGGTTTGTTACTAACCCAGTACGTTTGTTACATATTTCTTCCTTATCCAGTACATGTTCTTCGTTCCATAACTCCATGCTTCGTTCTTGTCGTCTGTTCAGGTGGCGCTAGCGTAGCACACTAGCGCCACCTGAACCTTTATCGTTTATTTATTAATAACTCTATGGTCCCGAAGTGGCAGAAAATGACGTCACAAAAGCCGGAGTGTAATGCTATCCGATGTCGCGATCCTGGTGGTTGGTCGTAGAAGTTCCGGCAAAAAGCACGAGCAGAAGCGAGTTGTCGTCATGGCGTCTTTCCGAAGCTTCCTGGAGAGCGACCTGCAGCAGAGCAGGCGTCTGCCACATCCACCACCGCTGCTGTGACGCCACCAGGGTCGCGCCCGGCGACAGCATGACACTTTTATGACGTCATCAGGTGGTTATCGAGGGACCACTTTTTTTTTTAACGCGGTAAACACACCAGCCGGAGACACGTTCCAGGCACCACAGTAGCAGCAGACGAGGGAGCAGCGACCCTCACTATTCCCATAATGCCTCACGCGCGCCGCTTGAGGGCGCGCGCTACTCTTCAGAAATAAAGCCCCTCGATGTGATTCCGTTTGTCTTGCAGCGCACAAGGCCTGTGTCTCGAGTGGCCCTTGGAAGCGAATGGCAGTGTGACGCCCGCTCGTAGCACGTGTCTTGCGCGCTCCCACAACAATACGTGGTAGTACCTGTAAAAAGAAGAAAATACGTTTTTATCAAGAGGCTTTATCCAGATTTCAGATATATTAAGAACGGTGCATTCAATCTGAGCCTCGAGGCGGATAGTATGAAAGGGTTACGGTACCGAAATGACGTGGCCGCGAGCTCTCTACCTCTCGCTTCAAAATCGGCCATCGAGAAGCACAATGCGTATCGCGCTCGTGACGTCAAGAGCCTCTGCACGGCCAAGGGTACTGTAGTTGCGAGCATTGCCGCTTGGTGGCGTCAACGCGGGACAATTTCACCTATTGGCGACGTGCGCGATCGAAAGCGTCGCTGTGGTCGGCCTTCCAGGATTGGCCGAATGCTGACTATGACGTCAGCAAAGGTTTTCTCATTGACAGAAATAAGAGGAATGTAAGAACTTTCATTTTGACGGTGTTGGCAGTGTTGCTTTGAGGGCGCAATGATTTCAAGCTTCCACCATGCTCATTGCAAACACCATTGAACTTGCTGTCCGCAAGGTAATGACGTCACGAAAGGGAACCATAGGAGGGCGCCACCAAAACATCTCGCCGCTAATAGTAGTAATATCCGAGGAGTGTACGTGGTGTATATATAGCTCGCACGTAACGTCGTGCGCGGTCACGCCGGTATTTATGTGCCTTGAGCGTTCGGTTCACCGTGTTAGTTTCACACCACAGAAGTAGGAGCTCGAGGGAACCAGTAAGTAGAAACAATCGTCAGTACCGAGCAATGGCGAACCTGCAAGCTATGTATATAAGGTATTCACACGGTGCCATATTTGAGCGCGTTACTCAAAGCGTATCCGAGGGGGAGTTAGGGGGGATCGGTGGCCGAGTGGGCTAGCGCACACCAGCTCGGAGCACGTGGAGCGAAAGCTCGCGTTGCAGAACCCAGGATCCTGGGTTCAATCCTCACCCCTGCCCGTTTCGATCTGGATGAGCATCGTACCGGCGTGCGGTCGTGTATCACTAAACTGCGTGACGCACGTTAAAGACCCGAGGCTAGCGGTTGTACTGCACTGGTTAAATTTCTCATCTACAGCTGGGAGACTCGTCGTCCGTTGAGGCAGATCAAGTTCTAGGCTGTATCACGGCCTCTCGATCCCCCCTGTTGGTGCGGCCTGCCGATTTTTTCCGAAAACAAAAGAGCGCGCGTGAGAGGAGAACTTCTCCCATCTGCCGTGGAGGCGCTGCACATCGGGAGTGGTCTTGTGAGCTGAAAGCTATACTCCGTTTCACCTTATGTTGTACCGCAGACAAGGCTAGAAGCGCGAGCTCATAGCGTTGGGACCTACTCTTAACGCACGAGAGCTTGTGCCGCCGAGATGTGCCCTATAGAGCAAGGAGCTCGCGCTTGTAGCCTTTCCTGCGGTACATCATAAGGTGAAAAAGAGTATAGAAAAGGCGCCCAACGCGCTCTTGCTCCGCGACCCAGAGAAAATATCTGCCCGTCATTGGCTTCGCCGATACCGAGGCGCTGTCGCGGTTGCAAAAGGCCGCAAAAATCGCTTGTCCCACCTTTACACCGCTTTGCGTGGAGAAAATATCGCAGTTTTACCCTGTGCTCGCATGTGTGGTTTGTGTTTTCGATTGTTTTTTTGCTCGTTTCTATAGTTTCATGGCAATAACCACTGACGGATGAGAAAAAAGAGACGTGGACAGCCGCCTTTTGTCTGTCTCTGCACAGTTTTAAAGTGTGCAGATGGGTTACGGAGCACGCGATGCCTAAAAACTGTTGCGTGCCGCGTTGTAAGTCAAATGCTGCGAGAGATCCGGAACTCTGCTATGACGAGCTTCCGTCTAGAGAGAAATTTTGGGATGCCTGGTTGAAGAACATTTCGCGAGAAGGCAGCGAGAAGGGCAGCCAGTGGCAACCAAGCTCCAGGAGCGTCGTGTGCTCCCTTCATTTTAAAGGCCGACGCACACTTCGCGCTTTCCACTTTTGCCCGTCACCTCCTTTCCTATATTCTCTTCACGTTTTACCTTGCCCCAACCTGGCTCCCCCTCGCAGCTTAGGAGAGGGGAGCGCTATGTGGATTATCTTCCCTGCAGAAAGCCGAGGTTGTACGTATAGGCCTTTAAGGCGGAGGACTACAAGGTAGGAATGAAGCGGAAGTTGCTGCGACCGACAGCGGTGCCGACTCAATTCCCATTGTATCGTTGTACATGCAACCAGCAGGTTCAAAGAAGCGCAGAACGCTTGTTCGTGTGCCACCTAACGCGTCCACGTCGCATACGAGCGGTAGAAGCCAACAACGCAAAATGCAGTCCCCTGCTGAAAGAAGACCAGCTGTTGATGAGTGCGTGGCTATTGAACCTTGCCTGCAAAAAGAGTTTGAAGCGGAAGAATGTCAGACGTCATTCAATTTGACCGCTAGGTTTCATGGAAGATGCCAAGAAAAACGCGCACCGCCTTCAAATGCAAGCCAAACGACTGAACGAGCGAATTAAAAAACTGCGACAAACCTCCGACGAATTTCAAGGCTGATTGAAGCAAGGAAGGCTAATGTGTAGAACCCGCTCAACTTTGCAGGTGGCGTGTCCTGAATGCAAGCTGTAACTTCAGCGAAATGAATCTCGTGACGGAGAAACTCAGTTCGTGTTTAGCCTTGACCACAGAGGACTCAGCTATCCACGACCTGAAGCTGTCTGGCCGTGCAAGCTCGTCTGCACCTTTGTCGAGAGGGCTCTACGGTCGGCAGAGATTCGTCGTTCTGGACGAATTGGCAAGGTTCTCTCGAGCGCTGAGCTTCCACACCTTATGGACTGCCCGCTGATGTGGTGTACTAACTGCAGAGACCGGTACCACAGCTAAGAACTCTGCGAGCTCTTTCTCGGGAAGCTCCTCAGACCTCTTCTGGCTAACTCGGCTGGTGACCTAAACAGCTCTCTAGAAAATATATTGAGACTTTCGCGGAAGCCTCTTTCCCGAAAGGTATTCCGCTTGCGAACTATATGACTCCCTTGATCTGTTCGTGAACAATGAAGTTTATATTGCAGAAGTTATGCACGAGGAATCCGTTTCTTATTGTCCCTCACAGAATAAAAGGCACAGCTCGAGCGTGCTCGAGCATCGGTTAAAATCGGAAATTATACGGCCTAGCTATATCCAACTATAACTCATATATTACAGTGGTAATAGAAACGGGGACGGGAACAAGAAAACGACAATTCGCTCATACTGCCAGCTGAATGCGGCTCTAACGCGCACCCTGCAGCTGAGTGAGCTCCTCGCAGAAAGAATCATGTGCTTTTATTCGACACAGATTTGTCACATCATTCATGCAATCTGGCACTCGTTTCAAATGAGACTTGCCGCTTCACGAAAAACAATCTAAAACGCCACACCAGGCCGCGCCGGGCGGACTGCGCCTCTCTCGCCTTTCGCCGATAACGAGCGCCACGGCTGGCGCTGCGGGGTAAAGTAGTACTATCGCTCTCACCGGCGGCGCGAGGCATACGGCAGGCCGCTCCCAAGGGGAGTCCTTATCAAGCGGCCGTGGCTGTATAAACATACACACACCCCAATTTTTTTTCTTCCGAGGGGGAGTGGGGAGTGGAGTGGTATGGTTGGCCGGGCAGAGGTCCCCGCATCCTCAGATCAAGCTCGTAACTATCGTCTGCTAAAAAGAACGGCGATCTTGATGGTGTTCACTGCACGTTGCGGAAGCACTGTGAATTTCCTCGCCAAGTTTTGCGATTCCGTTCAAGCCCGAGTTGTCTATACATTTGCGCTGTACTTCCGTGAGTGGCGCTGGGGCGGTAGGCATTCTAAAGCCCCTCTATACTTTGTTTCACCTTATGTTGTACCGCGGCGAAAGCTAGAAGCGCGAGCTCATAGCATTGGCAGCCGCTCTTAAGTCACGAGAGCTTGTGCCGCGTAGATGTGCCCCAGAGCAAGAAGCTCGCGCTTGTAGCCTTTCCTGCGGTACATCATAAGGTGAAACAGAGTATAGCCTGGGAAAAGTGGCACCATTCATTGTTGTGGAAATGCTGGAGATACGTACCGCGCGCCACTTCTGGGAAGAACATGGCATCTGAAATCTAGCTCAGTGCTGCGCTGTGCCCTTATGATCTCCTCAAGGGCTGCACGTTGCGCGTGCCTCGATGCACCTGGCGCTACTTTTCAAACATAAGGGGCTTTGGCATTCAACGTCGTAACTACTTTGGCCTTCCAACTATACAAGGTGGTATTAAGAAATCAGTTTATTCGTTTTAAAATTAGTTATCGTGCGTTTACAAGCGGAACTCTGGTGTATCTAAGGTGCTGGCACAACTTAGTTTCTGGCTAAACAAAGAAATAAGAGAAAATTTTGTTTCCGTACCCCTTTATTCTGAGCATCTCTGTCATCGCTTCCTCGAGGAAGCATGTGCAGGAAGGACGACCGACCGATCGACCGCTGTCGCGTGCAAGTGCGAGTTCACTCAAAATGGACGCCAGGCCAAGCGGCTCTCAGTCCGCACACCGTCGCGAAGCTTCGAGCCCCGGTGCTCCCATCTCAGAACAAGTCCCCAAAACGGCGAGGCGACGAGGGGCTTCATTCTACGCTCATCAGTCGCGCTAGGGAAAATGGCACCGGGTCGACCAGGGACACCCAGGTACGAGTTCTCTCTACTTTGGTTGTACCAGTCAAGACACGCCCATACAAAAATGGTCTATGGTCGGCTATAGAAAATCCTTTGTATGGCCGGCTATAGCAAATTGGCCCAATTAGCTATAGCCGCTTCTATGGCTGTCTATAGCTTTTCCTATGGTCTCTCCTATGGTTGTCTATAGCTTTTTCAATGGAACTTTTGCTATCAAATTTTGTATGGTTTATTCTATGGGTCTCTTTAGAAAGGATGCTATAGCCCCCTATGGCTTTCCTTTTGGTTCCTTTAGCCGTCTATAGCTTCTTCTAAGGTCTGCTATAGAGATCTCTATGGCTTACTTTATGGTTTTTTAGACACCGTGCTATAGCTGCCTATGGCTTTTCCAATGGTTTCTTTAGCCGCCTATTGCTCTTTGTATGGTCCGCTATAGCTCATTCTATAGTTCGTCCTATGGTTCTCTATAGCCATTGTGCTACAGCTGCATATGGCATTTCCTATGGTTCCTTTAGCCGCCTATAGCTTCTTGTATGGTCTGCTATAGAGATCTCTATGGCTTACTCTATGGGTCTTTTTAGACACCGTGCCTATGGCTTTTCCTGTGGTTTCTTTAGCCGCCTATTGCTCTTTGTATGGTCCGCTATAGCTCATTCTATAGTTCGTCCTATGGTTCTTTATACCCTTCGTGCTACAGCTGCCTATAGTATTTCCTATGGTTCCTTTAGCCGCCTATAGCTTCTTGTATGGTCTGCTGTAGAGATCTGTATGGCTCACTCTATGGCTCTTTTTAGACACCGTGCTATAGCAGCCTATGGCTTTTTCTATGGTTTCTTTAGCCGCCTATTGCTCTTTGTATGGTTCGCTATAGCTTCTTCTATAGCTCGTCTTATGGTTCTCTATACCAATCGTGCTACAGCTGCCTATGGCATTTCCTATAATTCCTTTAGCCACGTATAGCTTCTTGTATGGTCTGCTATAGAGATCTCTATGGCTGACTCTATGGATCTTTTTAGACACCGTGCTATAGCTGCTTATGGCTTATCCTACGGTTTCTTTAGCCGCCTTTTGCTCTTTGTATGGTCCGCTATAGCTCGTTCTATAGCTCGTCTTATGGTTCTCTATACCCATGGTGCTACAGCTGCTTATGGCATTTCCTATGGTTCCTTTAGCCGCCTATAGCTTCTTGTATGGTCTGCTATAGAGATCTTTATGGCTTATTCTATGGATCTTTTTAGACACCGTACTATAGCAGCCTATGTCTTTTTCTTTGGTGTCTTTAGCCGCTTACTGCTCTCTGTATGGTTTGCTATAGCTTCTTCTATAGCTCGTCGTATGGGTCTCTTTACCATCGTGCTATAGCTGCCTGTAGTTTTTCTTTTTACCGCAATCGTATGAAATGTGAAACAAATTATTTGTTGTCACTGTACATCTTTAAAAAAACTTGTAAGACGTGTCGAACTTCATAACCCCATTTAAAACAAAGAGCTAACATTTCAACAAAAACAACAACAAAAAACAAATGCACTCATCCAGGTGTTTGCAAAAGCACAGGTAAACAGACACAAGGAATCGTTTTCAAATCTCCTAGAAGTTTATTACACACAGCTCATTCTGTAGACATTCACAAACTAAACAATCTGTAATATGTGAAGAGGCACTACTGAGCTGTTATACAACTGAGAATATTGCAAAGCAAACAAGAACCGAAGGCAATTCCTGGGTAGTGTCTAGTCTCCCGGCCGCCGGCCGAATTTCTCCCCGAAATTCCACTGCCAGTCGCAACTCATTGGCGCTTCAATCAGTTCATCGAACGACGTTTCATCGATAGATCGTTCCATCAACACGTGATGTTTATAAACAACTAAAAATATGTTCTTTTTTTTTGTAATGAGTTGTTGCAGATCCGCCAAGAAGTGGCGTGAACGGGTGGGCCGGGTCGGTGAGCATGCGCCTCAGGAATACAGGTGCGACGAAATGTCCCTGCAGCGTGCAATTCGCGTAACGAGGTGTCGACGAAACGTTAGTGTCGACTAAACGTGTGTCCAGGAAACGTGTTTCCACGAAAAGGTGTTTATGAAGCGTGTTTTCACAAAACGCAGGGAGAATAAGAAAGTCAGTATTCTAACTGCAATTTTCACATGATTTCAGACAGCTAATGGCAGGCGACTGCGGTAGAATTTCGGGGAAATTATTCTCCCAGCTGTCAGAAGATAGGCACTGCCAGGAGATAGACACTACAGAACGGTCAATTGTCGCCGAGTAGGTTGCAGCGCACTTACGTTGAAAATACCGGACTTGGAAGATGTAATCCGGGAAATATGTCGACACGGGCACTGCAGACAACCACTCAAACACAAAACCGAGAAGGAAGGGATCCGTGAAGATTCACCACGATGTAGCACAAGCTGTCATTTGCCGAACCGAGTACTGAACGCATCACAATCATGTCTAAGGCTTCTTTGAAGAAATCGCTTGTTGCCGACATACGGGTAGAACTTTTCGATCGAGATACCATTTATCATAGAAGCGAAATCCACAGCAGCCCCGCGGGCCGCACGACACGCGAAACTAGGTCCGCAAGCAGGCATTCCGAGATTGGCAACGGCTAATGCGTCATCCGTCAAACCACGTGATCACACTCCTTCCGTTTCATGCGCACAGAGAGCGGAGTCAAGCGATGAAAAGTCTACGGTTTATTGGTCCGCCGAGTGCGCACCTTCCACAATGCTTTCAGCTTAGGGAGAGAGAGAAAACAGAGGAGGTTGAAAAGCAGAGCTCCTTCAAGGCCAGAACGGGGGTGCGATCACAAAGACTAATCTTCAGGGGCATACCAACAATGAACACAACGAGATAATGGTGCCACTTATATCCTGTTGACAGTTCAACCCAAGGTTGATAGTGCAGTGGATGCTATGTGTGGCCTTGGGTTTAAGGCAGGTGCCGTGTTCAGCGTTATCACCAGCTTCGAGACTGTTGTCACGTGATCCTAACCGGAGACACGATTGGCCTCAAACATGCATAGCGTCTACTCTGCTGTCACTACCGAGTGAAAAGGACAGCTCCATGAAGGCCAGGTTTTGGACTTCCAAAGCTGCACTTCCCAGAAGTGACCTCAAACGGGGCAGGTTTGAAGATATCATATTTTACGCCGTGTAACCCACATTAGAATTTAAAATGAAGAATTAATGGCGAATACCGTTTTTGCGCAGGATGTCTACAAATAAATAAATAAATAAATAAATAAATATTTTTTTTTACTAAACGATTTTGAGTTATGTGTACACTGTTAGGTTCGCATTTCTGAACTTCAATTTTGGGAATCTTTGCATCGTTGTGGCATTTCTGATTGCATGGTTTAAGGAATTTTCGCCGTAATACATTTTTTATCCGTGAGTTCCGTCTACAGCACTGTCATCAATTGCAATCTCTGCGTACCACGATGACACATGGTGGGGCTGTGTGCTACAAGAAGCGCCAAAGACTTTAATTTCTCATAATTTAAAGAAAAAGAAGAAAATTAGCCACAGCGCTTGCTGATTTGTGGAATTCGCAGAACAGAGAGATAATAGGACGCATAGGGTTGCGCGTGCCTAACGATATTAATTTTTTTTCGGCTGTTAACTTGTGTCTTTGTGTATATTTCGCCATTCTCGACATGGGCGTCGACAGACATTGCACCGCTGCTTACGCCCCTGCCGGGGTAGGCTTTTCTGTTGTCAGGACACTCTATCGCACTATAGACGCGTCTATTTAACGCTGTTAAGAATGGAACCTTCGGCGACCTTCTTCCGAGTTTCAACGCTGCGGAAACGAGTCATGATCTGTCCGGGAACGTCGCCTGCTGGACGGGGCCTACGCGAAACGAGTCCCGACGAGTACGGAACCGTCGCCTACGTGTCTGCGCCTGCGGAGACAGGTCTCAACGCGCCCGTGACGTCAACGGGACGTGTGTGCGTGCGTGCGGCTTGGTGCGCTCCGGAAGGGGAGAGAGGCCTGGCCTAACTGCGGAGAACTTTGGCTACGACGCACTGCTGGCTACGACGCGGCGGACCTTGCTACGACGCACTTGACGGCGGGTTGCTGCTGCGCACTTGCTGCCCTGGCGGGGAGTGAGGGAGAAAACGGACCCCTATATAAGGCGGAGCGCGAGTCTGCTCAGGAGTTCTCTCGGATTTGACGACTGTATCGCAACCATGTAATTAAACCGTTCGTTACGTTACCAATTCTCCCACCTCCACTGGACCCCTGGGTTCTTCACTTCGGGGAATGGTCGTCGTCACGAGCCAGGAAGCTCCCGGACGTGCGGCATAAACCCCGCCTCTAACAACTGGTTGGCAGCGGTTGGGATCGGACCATGCGACATCGTGCTACATCTGCGGGTGAGCGTTTGGACTTTGCTTTGAGATTCGCCAGGCTTCAGATTATGGGTAATTAATTTTGAACTGCTGGGAATCCTTAGGTTTTGACTCGTGCGCTAGGTTTGGGTACAACCTCGCGACAAGTTTTAGAACAAAGCCAAAGCTAAAGAGCAGCGATCATGGATCTAATGAGGTTACTGAGAGCAGATTTACTCTGTTTATGTGAAGAATTGGGTGTGGAGGTGGAGCAAAAGATGAAGAAATCTGAGATCAGTAAAGCGATTTCAGAGAGCGCAGAAGCAGAGGAAATTAAAATTGCGTGGGAACTGCTTCAGAACGCTAGGAGAGGAACGAGAACGAGAGCAGGCTGCAGCGAGAGAGGGCAGGAGCAGACTGCAGCAGAGAGGAACGAGAGCGGGAGCAGGCTGCAGCGAGGAGAGGAACGAGCGCAGGCTGCAGCGAGAGAGAGCAGGAGCAGACTGCAGCGAGAGAGGAACGAGAGCGGGAGCAGGCTGCAGCGAGAGAGGAACGAGCGCAGGCTGCAGCGAGAGAGGAACGAGAGCGGGAGCAGGCTGCAGCGAGAGAGGAACGAGAACGAGAACGAGAGCAGGCTGCAGCGAAGAGGAACGAGAGAAGGCTGCAGCGAGAGAGGAACGAGCAGGCTGCAGCGAGAGAGGAACGAGCGCAGGCTGCGACAGAGGAGCGAGCGCTGAAAAGGCTAGAGCTCGAAATTGAACAACAGCGATTAAACTCGCAGAACAGTAGAGTTGGGGCTCCGGTGCGAGCAAGTGAGACCGAGTCGTATCAAATGAAGAAGCTCATGCAGCCGTTTAAAGTTGGGGAAGACGTGGGCCTGTTCTTAGTGAACTTTGAGAGGACATGTGAGAAGTTGAGCTTCGCCCCAGAAACGTGGCCGCAACGGCTTTTGACTTTGTTGCCCTGTGAGGCTGCAGAGGTTGTCGCGCGCCTTAGTGCTGGAGACGCGGACGACTACGACAAGGTGAAGTCCAGCCTTTTGAAACGGTACCGCCTTTCTGCCGAGGCGTTCCGTCAAAGGTTTAGAAACGCATCCAAAAAGAGCAGCGAGGGCTACTCGGAATTCGCTTACGGGCTTAAAACCAATTTGATAGAATGGTTGAAGAGCGAGGAAGTGTACGAAAGCCGAGACAAGGTAGTCGAGTGTGTGTGCCTCGAACAGTTCTTTCGTAGCATTCCGCAGTCAGTCAAGCTCTGGGTGCAGGACAGGGTAGGAGTCGACTCTGTCGAAAGGGCCGCTGAGCTAGCCGAGGAGTACGCAACGCGTAGAAGGCTGAGCGGAGAGGAAAGCGAACCCGGCCGGAGCGATCAGCGCAAGACCTTCCGACAGGGAAACGGCTCGCGAGAAAACGGGCCCGAGAAGCCCGAAGCAGGACAAAAGGTCCCAGAAAAGAGCGCAGAACACCTCGAACGGAGACGAGGCGCGGAAAAGCCAAACAGGGCAGTTCGAGGCAAGGAAGCCGTTCCTGTGCTACAACTGTCAGGAGCCGGGACACACAGCGGCCAGATGTAAGAAACCGCGGGTTGTGTTCTCGACCGTGACCGGTAGTGACGAGGACCTGGAGCTCCTTCGTCCCTATCTTCACGAGCTCCAGGTAAACGGAAAGCCGTGCAGGGTGCTTCGGGACAGTGCAGCGACGATGGACGTTGTTCATCCGTCGTATGTAACGCCATCCGATTTTACTGGAAAGGTAGTTTGGATCAAGCAGCTGCTCGAAAAGCACAGTGTCTGTCTGCCTATGGCGACGGTAAGGATAACTGGCCCGTTCGGAGAGCTAGTGACAGAGGCGGCTGTCTCGCAAACAGTCCCGTTGGAGTATCCTTATTTGTTTTCTAACCGGTCAGAATTCCTGCTGCGCGAGAGGGGTCAACAACTGGGAGAGGGACTAGTTCAGTCAGGTACGAGGTCCAAATCGCGTCAGCTCGCCCCTTTGTTGACGAGTGATCCAGAGCCAGAGGCAGCTGTCGGGGAGCAGGCACTACCAGAGTTCGAGGCAGAGAAACGGGATGAGAGGGACCAGGTTGTAGAACAGCCTGACCTCGTAGCACTAGAAAGTGTACGCCGTCCCAACGAGCCGGCGAAAAAGGCGGAGGAAGACGGGATCAGTGAAAGATCTCTCGTAGCTCCGGCGTCACGTAACTTTGGTCCTCTGCTACGAGCCGACGGAGTGTCTTTGACAGTCGAGCAGAAGAGCGACCTTAGTGTGTCAGGGTTTCGCGGTACAGCTCAGGAGATTGCTAGGACCAATGTGACGGGGCATGAAAAAGGCGGATTGTTTTATCGGCGCTATAAGGACCGCATTTTCACGTCTAGAAATCACGTGAAAATCGATCACTACGACTTCAGGGCAAGAAAAAGGAAAGGCAAATTTAATGGCAATGCCGATGGGTTGAGCAGCTTTTTCTGGCATCACGAAAAACAGTAGGGATGATCTCAGAGGTCTTCGTCATCCACGGGAATGAGGATCCAAGTGGGGGCACTTCGTTAAAACCCCAAAAGGACCTCACAAATTGCAAAGAGTTTTTGTCTTTTGTATTTTGTTCATTGTGACCTCGTTGGAAAAATGAGTTTTGTTTTGGCGACAGCGGGTCAATTCGCATTGTTTTGGCAAATTATGGTAATCCGTAATCCAGTCTGGCGGGTCTCTGGCGAATTCCGAGCGTTTGACTGCGGTGTGGCGTGGTGTTGTGTGGGACGTTTCCGCTAATGCCTCCGTTGTAAGAGGTTTGGGAGTTTGTTGGGTGCTTGCAGCGTCTTCTCAAGGCCTACTCCACGCCCACCTCTTCAGGCCAGCGATTGTACCACCGGCCTTTCGAGGTTTCCCTGGCCCCGGAGGGGCTGTTAAGAATGGAACCTTCGGCGACCTTCTTCCGAGTTTCAACGCTGCGGAAACGAGTCATGATCTGTCCGGGAACGTCGCCTGCTGGACGGGGCCTACGCGAAACGAGTCCCGACGAGTACGGAACCGTCGCCTACGTGTCTGCGCCTGCGGAGACAGGTCTCAACGCGCCCGTGACGTCAACGGGACGTGTGTGCGTGCGTGCGGCTTGGTGCGCTCCGGAAGGGGAGAGAGGCCTGGCCTAACTGCGGAGAACTTTGGCTACGACGCACTGCTGGCTACGACGCGGCGGACCTTGCTACGACGCACTTGACGGCGGGTTGCTGCTGCGCACTTGCTGCCCTGGCGGGGAGTGAGGGAGAAAACGGACCCCTATATAAGGCGGAGCGCGAGTCTGCTCAGGAGTTCTCTCGGATTTGACGACTGTATCGCAACCATGTAATTAAACCGTTCGTTACGTTACCAATTCTCCCACCTCCACTGGACCCCTGGGTTCTTCACTTCGGGGAATGGTCGTCGTCACGAGCCAGGAAGCTCCCGGACGTGCGGCATAAACCCCGTCTCTAACAACGCTCATGAAGTCTCGAGAGAACTGTGTCAATTGTTTGGTCAGAGCAACGACGCAGCAATCACGAAGCGAGAGACGACTGCGCCTCGATCTGGCCGTCCGCGTTCGCTCTGATAAAATGTGAGCGTGGTACTCTCGAGCAACGTTAGCTTTCTGATGATGCAGGACGCTGCTTTGTCGTTGAGAATCTTTGCCCTGCGAACGCCGGCGAAAACGTTCCAGTGCTCGGCGTACCTTAGGCAGCAGCGCCTGTCAGCGACCGCCCGTGCAGCATCGCAACCTTCCTGGAGCCTATTGGCAAATTGCGAGCGCCGACGATTTCTCGTCGCGACTTGAATGGGAGCATTTTATGAACCCCGTGAACATGAAACACCGCGAACATGAACTCCCGCGAACATGGTCCCCGCGAGAACAAACCGCCGGCGCTCGCAGACGGAAGGTTTCGATGCTGTGCGAACGGTTGTTGGAGTACGCTGCGTAGGTACGCCGGGCGCTGGATCGGCTTCGCAGCCATTCGAAGGGCAAAGGATTCGCGACGACAAAGTAGCGTCTTGCATCTTCAGTAAGCTACCGCTGCTCGAGAGTCCCAGGCTTACATTTCCACAGAGCGAACGCGGCCGGCCAGATTGAGGCGCACTCGGCTCTCGCGTCGCGATTTCTACGTCGTTGCTCTGCCTACACTGATGACATGTGCACCGGCATTCGAAGCAGCCCTCTCGAGACTTTATTCGAGTCCAATAGACGACTTTATAGCGCGATAGACCGTCGTGACAAGAGTAGAGCTCACCTCTGTAGTGGCGTAAGCAGCGGCTTTATGTACGTTGACGCCGCGTTGAAAACGACGAAATATACACAAAAACATTAAATATATTTAATACAGTAGGCAGAAAGAAATACAAACATGGCAGGGACACGGGCAAAGTAGAAGGCGCGCTACGAAATACATAAACTTACAAAATACACTGGAAAAGATAGATGATTAAAGCTGAAAAACGGAAGATTGAGATGACGTCAACGCCGAAATAAGGCAATGCGCATAGAAAGCAGCCGGCAAAACTGCAATAGTAGTCCTATCGGCAGCTAAGGACGCTTTTGTGATCGCGGGCGTATAGCCGCGGCGACGTACGCCCCGTGAACCTGGCTAAAGAAAATTCTCGCCCTGATCGAACGGATGAATGACTCTCTTCCACTTTCGTACATCTGCAGTAAAAAAAAAAAAAAAAGAAAGGGGGGGGGGGGGGGCGCGGGTTTACAGCTTAAGCAATATAAAACACCATTGAGCCGGCTAAAAAAATTGGATGGTCGCGAGTCTATAGCTTTTGAGACATACATCTTTCTATAGCCGGCTAAAGCACATTGAAAGGTCGGAGTCCTATAGCTTTGGTGACATAAAACACTATAGAGACGGCTAAAGAAAATTCAATGGTCGCGAGTCTATAGATTTAGGGACATACACCACTCTATAGCCGGCTAAAGCTCATTGAAAGGTCGAAGTCCTATAGCTTTGGTGACATAAAACACTATAGAATCGGCTAAAGAAAATTCAATGGTCGCGAGTCTATAGACTCAGGGACATACACCACTCTATAGCCGGCTAAAGCACATTCAATAGTCGCGAATCTGTAGCATTAAGAACATACATATTTCTATAGCTCGCTAAAGAATATTGAATGGTCGCGAGTCTATAGCTGCATAGCCATATATTATTCTATAGCCAGCTATAGAAATCGGAATAGTCGAGATTCTATAGCTTCGAAGACATGATTTTTCTATAGGTGGCTATAGCGTGTTTTATGGTTTCTTATGGCTGACCATAGAGGGCCATAGAAGGTGATAGCTCACCATAGGATTTTCCATAGACGACTATAGACCATTTTCGTATGGGCGATGCGGCAAGGATATTTTTTAAGTCCAAGACATGTACATATTATTTCATAATCATCATTACTATACCTGTCACTGCGGGCCTCCATGGTACGGGCTGTCGCTTTTCCGCGGTGACACGGCTCTCCTGAGCCAATAAAGATTAATATATTATTATTATTATTATTATTATTATTATTATTATTATTATTATTATTATTATTATTATTATTATTATTTCTTGTACGTGATGTCATTGCACCACCCTGGTAATCGTTCCTACATGTTCTTACAAAAACAATTTGATGGTGCGAGATATATGCTGTAGAAGGTAGTGCGCGCTCAGCCGATTCCACCTCGAAGACAAGGCCTGCCCATGACTGCATCGTTAGTGGATCCCGTCCCATGCGGCAATTTTCAATGAAAAAATGGCGGCCGACAAAGCTCTCGAGTACAAGGAGCTGAATGGCGCCAGTTATTCAAGACGGCCGGAAACGGGACCCATTTTCATGTTGCAATTTTCAGAAAATCACTTGTAACTTTCGAATGAGTTAAATGGCTAGTTCCGAAACTTTGGCATCTACATTTGGGCGGGGAATAAGCGTTCGGCGATGCGGGACGTGTAACTTAACGCGGTTCCACGGTGCAGGCGGTTATTTCTATTTATTGTTTCGACGAACCACTTCTACGCCATATAATTTACACTGTTTTAGGAACCCGTGCAGCAGATAAGACCAACATAACGAAACAACGATGAACCACGTGACGTCATTCCTCGGTGCTGTTCGTTACATTCCCTTATTAAAGGGGTCATGAAACGATTTTTCTACTTTCGAAAAAAATTATTTAAAATCCCTTCCCAGCGTTAATAACTAAATAAACTTGCCTTAGTTTCTTTTTCTAAGCAATGTCAGTCGTCATAAAAATGCGAGAATATGAGCATCGTTCATCCCACTGATCGCAATGACAATAGCTGAATCGCGCTTCCCGCTCCCGTAAGTGAAGCCACCGGACGCAACCTTCCTGGTATACGATTTGCGGTTTTGCCAGCGTTTTGCTGCGGTTTTTCAGCGTGCTGTAAACACATTTTCTACTGGTTCGTCTTCATTCGCCGAAGAAGTTTATAAGACTCTGTGTACCGTTGAGAGTTGCCGTTGTGAACCCGTGGAAATTTTTCGAAAGCGCAGTGTCGCAGGAAAAAGGCACAACTCGTCGAAAGCAAGTTTCGCCGGTCTGGCGGCGTGTTCAAAGCTTCCTTGGCACGCCGAAGTGCCGTGTCTCTGTGCCTTCGCACGCTTCGATACCGACCAAGAATCGACGCCGCACCAAAGTTCTGAACGTGTGTCGCGCGTAGATGCCTTTAGATCATGTATATACATATCGGCCACGGAGTTCTGGATCGTCCAGCTGTTCCGGTGAGTTGCTATCAATAAAGGGGGGGGGGGAATATGTATACATGTTCTTATATACTATTAACCATGGCTATGTTCCAAATCTACTCTAATGGATCACATGGGAGCACGAATAGAGCAAAGCTGTGGAACAAGGAGGGTTTTCGAAGGCAAAAGTACAAGACGGCGAGAATGAAAATCTTTGAAGCGCGGTCCATATATGGTCGTGTGCAGTATGTTGACCAATCACAATTAGGCGAGCCGCGCTCCAACGTCAAGTGCAATTAAAGGAGCTGTGCAACAGTTTCAGTGCTTTGCTTAAATAATTTGGGAGTTGGTGTCTCGACCTTTCTGAAGTAAAGAACAAAAAACCGCTTTTGCCTGCGTGTTCTAGTTTTTACTTTAAAAATGGACACAGATCGAGGTTTTCGGCACCTCTCAACTCCTTCACCATCTTCCGAGTCACATGCGCTGTGACGTCAATGGGACCGCGCGAAGTTCCGGTGAAGCTCTCTTTTAGAGCCATCAGTGAGCAGCGAGAACTCATCCGCTCGCGACCGCGTGACTACGTGCTGGCGGGCGCAGCACGAACAATATGGTGAAAGGAGGAAAGTCTGATCCGGGTCTGGCCATACCCGTCCGGCTCTGTCCCCTCCCCCTCCGGCTTCTGGCGGCTGTTCGCGGTAGCAGATAGACATGGCCTCCACACACTAAACGAAAATATACCCAGATGGGAGTGTAACGCTTGTCCTCTAGCGCATTCCCATCTGGGAGTTTTTTATACTCTGCGGGTTGGGAGTTCGGAGTTGACTCCCATGCAGGCCAGAGTTTTTGGGGGGAGGCAAGGGGATAAGTACAGAACTCCCATCAGTACGGGAGTCTGTTCGTGGATCAATAAGAGTATTTATTTACTTCCATCAAAGTGTTCCTAGGTGGACCCATGGGAGCATTCTTTCACATCCTTATGGGAGTTTTTACGTGGACTCACGGGAATATTCCTTTACATCCACCTGGGAGTCCTTACGTGGACCCACGGTAGTATTCTTTCACATCCATATGGGAGTTTTTACGTGCATTTGTTGGACTATTTTTTCACATCCATTTGGGAGTTTTTGCGTGCATTTATGGGACTATTTTTTCACATCCATATGGGAGTTTTTATGTGCACTTGTGGTACTATTCTTTCACATCCATATGGGAATTTTTACGTGCATTTATGGGAGTATTCTTTCACATCCATTTGGGAGTTTTTTACGTGCATTTATGAGACTATTTTTTCACATTCATATGGGAGTTT
>JAZHYW010005542.1:0-18629 GCA_037355805.1 Ixodes ricinus
GGGCCGCCCAGATTCGGCGGGCTCGCTCCAGCCAGTCGCTGCTGGTCACCGTGCTCTGTGCCGGATAGGCCTCCTGCGCTGAAGCTTTGAACAAACTGTAGTGCCCTCGTTTTGGGTAGTACAAGCTCACACTAATTGAGCCTCGCACTGCTTATGGCGCGTTGGTCGAGCTTTTCAATTCTGCCTGGTGCTGAAAAACGAAAAACACCTTTGGACGCCAAAAATCGGCCAGACTCAACGCCGCAAGACAATCAAAAGTGCCAAATTCATGACACCACCGCTAGGGTACGCGTCTATTATCTCTGGACGGTGACGTCGAAATACCTGTGTCGCGACGCTTTCATTTTTCTTTTTCTTTGTCATGTCTACTTTGGAACGCGTGAAACGGCACCTCATGGCTCGCGCTCTTAGCGTCTTAGCTTTGACAACGTTCGGATTTTTGTTGTTTCTTTATATTTTGGTGCTCTCGCGCTCCGCACCAGAGCAGGCACACTTCTGTATGCGTGACTGTTTGAGACGCTAAAGTTTGTGCTACCCAGAACAAGTCCCAACAAGTCCCTTTTCGCAGCACCCCCTGGGCAGCACGCAGGAGGCCCATAGGGCCGACTCCCTGGAGGAAAAGGTGGGGGAAGGAAGGGGTGATACCCTCACCGGGGGGGATTCCTAGATGGAGGGGTATACACGCTGGTACAACCCCTACCAGGAGGAGTAATCGCGGTAGGCAGCGGTAACGCTCTTCCAAAGGCCCATAAACAGTTGAGTTTGAGAGCGTTTGGGAGTGTTGGACTGCGTTGCGGCTGCGAAAAACCAGGACATCCCTGCTTCGTATGCCACGTGCCAAGATACTCTTTGAATTGAATTCACGCTTCATGCGAAGCATAGATGTACAGGTGACTCGCTTCCGTTTCTTGACGCAGCGCAGTCAAACGCACTATAACGCAACTGTGTCTGGGAATTTAAACAACCTATTATGCATGGCATTAATTCTTACTGTTCTTCAGAATCTGGTTTCAGCGGCACTTGCAAGCATCAATAGTTTCCCCGTGTCATCAAGGAACACGACCGCTCTCACTGATGTAACACATTATTATGTTGCAGCCCTGGTCGCCGGCATAGCGACCACGAAGAAGAGATGCGTACGCCGCGAGCTTCGAACCCGAAATCTGATCTTTATCGCGATGTGGATGCTCTATATACAAAATGACAATGTTGCCGACACAACATATTCCCTCCCTAAAAACAACAACCCAAGAAACTAAATACAAAGAAATAAAAAAAGGAACAGTATGACTGATAGTAAAAACAGTAACATAGTTAGTTCATTACAAAGTCTCTATGCCAGGCAGGCTTTCTCCTCAGCAGAGGTGCTCTCGTTGTTCTTGTATTGACCTGGGCCGAAGCTGCCTCTGACTCCGAACAAGCTACTGAGGTCTCGGGTACCGTCGGTACCGTTGAAGCCGACACGGAATCCATCTCCGCGGTCTCGGTTGTCGCCGAAGAAGCCACGGGACGAGTCTCTGGGATCTCGGCTACAGCCGCATCAGCCGACTCCAGCGTTGACGCCGCTTGCTGTGATGCTGTCGACAGGCGCTTCCCCGCTTCTCCACAACCGGAAAGCTTGGACGCATTCCAGGTCCGGTTGTCGCTGAGGATGTAAGAACTTGGCCCATGTGTACCAGTGATAAGCATTGGGCGCGTATAGTGCGATGTCCCTTTCTTCGGTATGTTTGGCTTGCGGACCCTGACGAAATCGCCCGGCTTGAAGGTGGGCGCCCTTGCTCCCCTCTTGGAGTCCGTGTAGCGCTTGCTGTAAGCCTGCCGCTGCTGTACTCGCGCTCTGAGGTCAGCTAATTCGGAGCCAGGGTTCACAAAGAACTTTGATGACGGGAACCCCACAACGTCCAGCCTCGACCGAGGAACTCGACCATGCAGGAGCAGAGCAGGGGGCACCCCAGTTGTGGCATGAGGTGTGCACCTGTAAACGCCCAGGTACTCCAGGACGGCCACTTCAAGAGGCCGATGCTCCAGTGCTTGCCACCTGGATGAACCCCTTGAAGACCTTGTTAAACCGCTCCACCTGCCCGTTGCACTGTGGGTAATACACTGACGAGCAGCGGTGACAAATTCCTCGTTCTTTCAGGAAGTCTTCAAAGGCTGCCGACTTGAACTGCGACCCATGGTCCGTCAGAATTTCATCTGGGTAGCCTTCTCTGCTAAACGTAGCAGATAAAAATGTAATCACCGTCTGTGTTGTCACAACTGATGCAGAAGCATACCTCTGGCCACTTTGAGTAGAAGTCTACCAAGGTAATGGCATACTCGTGTCCACTCCCAGTTCTGGTGAATGGCCCAACAATATCCAGAGCCAGCTTCTGCCAGGCCCGTTCTGGAAGCGGAATTGGCTGAAGTGGTGCGGTGACGGGTTTGGCAGACTTCTCTGCAGACTGGCATTCACAGCAGTTCCTGAAGACTTGCTCCCAGGGGTTTCCCCAGGATTCTAATCAAGGGGGTGTCCCAATGGCTCGTGGGGGGGGGGGGGGGGGGGGGGGGGGGAGGCTAGATAAAATATAAAACTGTTTCTTTTTTAGTCCACTAGCTAAATTACAGACGTCTATTGAAGGGAAGCTGAAGAGCTTTTCGAAAAAAATTAGTTAATGGTTGATTCTGACGCGTGTTTGTGCCTGCTGAGTCCAAATATCGCAACCGTTTGACCCAAAATGATCCTTAAACCCGAAAAAAAGCGAAGAAAGAGAGAAGCGATCGCCGCAGCGGCACGCCATTGGCTAGCCGCGCGTGACGCGCCACTACGTCATAAAAGGACCATCTCAATTCTCGTTTGCTCCGTCGCTTGCGGAAGTAGCCGGGCGCCGAGCCTTCCGCTCTTGTAAATCGGATTCGGCTTCTGATTTTTCGAAACCTTTCGATGGATCCGAAAGAGGAATGTGTCCAGGCGACCCTCGACGTGACAGAGTACGCGTTCCAACCTTTGGCGAAGCAGAAAAAATGATCCCCCGCAGCAGACATGTACAAATTACTCAAAAAAGGTAGTTAAGTTAAGTTACTGAGTATTCACGCCAAAAGTAATTGGAGTAGAGTAGAAATTACGCATTTGTAATAGTAATTGAGTAAACTACTAACTACTGTAAAAAGTAGCGAGTTACTTTGAAGTTACTTTCGAAGTTACTTTTTTATATTTTTGTAGTAGCAAAATGAACAGCAGTTTTGATCCATGAAAAACCCTGCGAGCCTAAAATAAATGCAGTCATTTTATGGCTTGCGTTTTCACCAAAATAATTTATTCGCTCGCAGAAGCAATTGACTTTCAAAGTTCTTGATAGGAAAGTTTTCCCCTTTTCCTTCTAAAGACGTCCCCAGCCAAGCTAAAAAGACGTTCCACCAAGGCGCTGGATGGAACAGCAGCGTTGAATTTGAGAGTGTCGGCATCTTAGGTGTCCATGACGCAACATGTGAGGTTTGCCTCGGGTAGAGGGTCTTTTATAACAAACTCTCCTCCTGTTTTCTTTTTTCTTTGGCAAGTTAAGATTTTTATGACTGGCCCCTCTTTATTCCGACGACGTTCTGAGAGTACGCTGAGCGAGTGCACCCGACCGTCAAGGATTCAAGTCTCGCGTCACGACGATGAGATCATCCGGACGACTGCGCGTCTCGTTGCAGTGCTAATGCTAGGCTACTGAAAAAAAAAAAAGATTTGTTTTGGTTTAACAGAAGATGAACCAAAGTATACTTCGCCGCTGACGCCGGGTCCAACAAAAGGATCTCCCAAGAGTAACTCGCAATCCTCGCCGGCGACTACGGTATTCTGACGCGCCTGACACGCCTGACAAGTAAATCGTTTTTAACAAAGAGGAGGTCGGAAGGACGCGCAGGATTACGTGAACAAGCATCGTCGCTCGTACCGTTGCAGCTGGAAGCGGGAACGTGCTCCCATGAACGGATTATCCGTGCCAGGGTTTGTGCGCGGGGGAGTCCGGCTTTGCAAAGGCGTATGCGCTGACGACGAGGCGGCCATGGGAACTCGCGCACAGCTACGAGGTCATTCCAGTGGCACCTTTCGTGGAACCCCCAAACCGCTTGAGGCAGAACTCACTAAAGGCAGGCAACATGAAAACAACAACAACCCTCGGAGTGTCCCCGTCTTTCACGGTTGCAGCCGGAGGCGCAGCGCCTGCGTGCATTACCGGATTAGGTCAATACCCGACCAAGGCTTGTTAAGCATGTTTTCCTGCGTTCGTGCGCGCCGGTGTTATTCTTTAGCTGCTCGCCACCTTGGCCCAAGGACGCCTGTGATGCAGTTTCTACGGCTGCCGAGTGTAAGTGCGTGGGAACGGAATGTGAGGGGGCCCCTTGTTCGGGAATGCCACTTCATCTGCCGGCGTCTTATTCATTTCTGCGCTCAAACTTTCGTGATGAGCAAAATTAGCACTAGATTTCGAAAGTAGTTAGTAATTTGAGTAGAAGTTACTTGAAAAAAGTAGTTAAATTAAACTACTAATTACTCAAATCAAGTTGTAATTGAAAGTTACCAAGTTACTCGGAAAAGTAGTTAAACTACAGTAGTTTGAGTAGAGTAGTTGAACTACGTCCAAGTCTGCACCCCGCAGTAATAAAGGCAGACACGAGGAACCGCTTGCGCGGACGCGGCATGGCCGGCGTCATACCTTCAGGAGCGTACTGACTGGTTAGTAACGTAACGTACAACGTTGACAATAAACAGATTGCTATTAGGGAGTTTTTGTAGACCGCGTTTCCCCTCCGCTAAGCTCCGCTAAGCCCTCCGCAACGAAGCAGCCGCTACTGCGCCGGCGCGCCGATGGCCTTGACTGTAGAGTTCCGGCTAGCGTAGCTGGTTGCGGAGAGCGTTGCGGGACAGCGGAAACGATCTACGAAAACTCCCTATTGACGGGACGCGTCAAGCCGGATTAGCGTGACCCTCCCCAAAACGGTCGTCAGAGGACAAAAAATGCGGCACAGATCGGCCTTCGTGCATGCCAGCTGCTGGACACGTGAGCCTGCAGGCTGCATTGTTCATCAAGGCTAAAGTGGTTTGAAGGGATAGTATAATCGGCTTCGGGCGACAGGAGAGCTTCCCCTGAGATGAGACGGGTGATGAGACAGGGTCGCCGCTCTGCCACCGCCATATTCTTGCGCACGATGCGAATAACTGCGCAGAAGGTCCATCCTTGTGATAGCGGTACCCTCTGCTGCGTTTAGTTTGTTTGACACCAACTGTTACTCATTATAAGCGTTAGAAAAAGCGGAGGTGTGTGCGCGGCAGCCCTTAATTTGATGTCGAATTTGTGAAAGCTTCCTGGGGCCTCTACATTCGCATACTTCTACCAAGATTTGATGGCTTCAACCAAGATTTGTTGACTGCAACTTCTACCAAGATTTGTTGACCACAACCAAGCATTATCATCGTCGATCGCGTGTTCTACGGCACAATGAACCATTGCGTGACACAAGCTTTATATGGGAAAACACTGCGTAACTTGTAAAAAAAGAAGTCAATTCAGAACAGAAGGTCACATGCTTTGTGGTTCGGAAAATCTCTCCTGAAGAGAATATAAGTCTATGGAAAGAAAATTTAACAAAATTTATGTTTACATTTAAAAAAATATGTGGCTTAATTTATCAACAACTGTAAAAAAAAAAACGTTTATGCCAAAACGGTTTGCACCGTGAAAGTCGCATTATGAATTGCATGACCACTTATTAGAGCAAACCCTCATCTCTCAAGTGACTGGGTAGCGGGTAGATTAAAAGCAAAAGAAAATAATCTTGGGCTGCCCACGATTGTTTTCTTTTGTTTCCCATATTTCCCAGACCAGTGTCGGTTCGGAAGATATGGTACTCTCAACAATATAAGAAACCAACGCTAACACACTAATATAAGGCGATTAACACAAGAGAGCCAGTGGAAACCCGCTATTTGGCTACATGATCACGGCTTTGCTAGTACACTTCACAATTCTAATTACGTAATAGCTTTTTTCTAGAACAGTCGACCTAAACTTTTTTACCTAGTTATGTTTCTTTGCTTGTGACTTTTAATGCGCTGAATTGCCTTTTTACCTTCAAAGGTAGTTCGGCGGAGCGTCGGGTTCAGGCGAGCCTTCTTCAGACCCAAACCCATACGTACGTAGTTTTCATATGCGCCATCCGAAACACATTTCAAACAAAAAATGGTCTACTGCTCAACTGCCCCCGCCAAAATCTCGGGGTCGGGTGGAAAAGACGGTAAGCGGGAAGAACAACTGCGACAAGCGCTGTTCGTGAAAGCTGGCGGCTACACATGAGTACGGCATCGTGCAACAGCACGAGTCAGTTGGTTCGGTGCCACGAGAATTCTGCAAATACATGAACAAACAAGAGAGCAATCAACACGTCAGGCGATTGAGTCAATAGCATGACCGGTCAACGGATAAAAGCAAGCGCTATGAGGCGGCGGAACGACAACGGCTCGAAAAGTCAGTAGAGCAGCCTACGAGGAAAGCGGCGGCTAGCCGCCGCGCGCGGGTCCCCCAGCCGGACCTTTTGTGACATTGGCTGACGGGCTTCCTCCTCTTTCCCCTTTCCCTCTGCTTCGGAGAGGCGTGGCTTCGGCGCGGCTTCGGCGCTACTTTGAAGGCGCTTTTCCGGTTAATCCGTACAGAAAATGACCAAACGAATACGATATCCGTGATGGCTGAGGTCTAATTAACCAGGCTCGGGTGTTTTTCTCTTCTTTAAAACCTGCTTCAGCTTCCCTTTAACCAAATGCTCATACCCGTAATGTATGTTTCCCTTTCTCTATATATACACCTGAGGGTGGTGTTTTCTACTTAATCTGGAAAAAAAGAATTTTATTTTTTCCTTTGTTTTAGACGGGGGGGGTGTCCAGGAAAACCAGGGGGGCTATACCACCCCCCCCCCAAGGGGGGGGTCTAGGGAAATCCCTGCTTGCTCCACCTGTTGGTCGAGACCCGGCCACCAATATCGCTCGCGCAACCTTTGCTTGGTCCTGACAATGCCAGGATGGGTCTCGTGTGCCAGCTCAATCATGGTGGCCATCAGCGACGCTGGGATGCCTAGTCGTTCTCCTCGCAGAAGCAAGTTGTCCACCACTGCCAACTCGTCTCTCCTCGGAAGAATGGAAGTAACTTGGAAGCCAAGCTTTTCTTGTCGGGCCATCTGGTTGAGATGTACTTCATGACAAGTTGTAATGTCTCATCCTCTGTACAGCCTGTTGTAGTTCATGCTTTGTGATGCAAGATGACACGAATGATACAATTTCTTCTCTTCTTCCTGACCGGTAGGTAATGGCAACCTTGACAGAGCGTCTGCTACTTTGTTGTCGCTTCCTCGGTGATATGCAACTTCGAAGTTGTAATAAAGAAGGCGAGATGACCACCTTGAGATCCTCAGTGGCCTTCGGCCATTCCTTGAGAGGACAGGAGAGTTACTAGCGCTTGATGATCCGTGCGTAGCTTGAACCGCCGTCCCCAGAGAAACACGTGCCAATGCTCGCATGCCCACACGCAGGCAAGGGCCTCCTTCTCTCCTACGGAGTACTTCCGTTCAGCTGGTGAGAGTGTTCGTGAGTCAAACGCCACTGTTCCTCAAGTCATCGCCAACACCCTGCTGAAGCACAGCACCGAGCCCATGCATAGATGCATCTGCAGTGACAACTACCGGTAGTGCAGGATCAAACATCTTAATAGCACCGCATGTAGAGAGCGATGTCTTGACTTTCTCGAAACTCTGTTCTGCTTCTTTGTCCCATATAAATGGGACCTCTTGACGCCAACAGCTTCCTTAGAGGCTCTACTACTTCTGCATAATTTGGCAAAATCTTGCGTAGTATCCGACAAGTCCCAAGAACGACCGCAAAGCAGCTGCATCTTTTGGTACTGAGGCTTTAGCCACCGCTTCTACTTTGGAGTGAAGAGGGCTAGTCCTTCTGCACTCACGGTGTGTCCCAGGAAGTCGAGCGCTTGCCGTTGAACTCGCATTTCTGGTTAAGCTGAAGTCCAGCAGCAAAGTGATGTAGAACTTCCTGCAGTTCCCCTGTGCTCTGCTTCGGACTTGCCGAATACGATCACGTTGTCAATGTTATGTTGCAGCCCTGGTCTCCGGCATAGCGACCACGAAGAAGAGATGCGTACGCCGCGAGCTTCGAACCTGAAATCTGATCTTTATCGCGATGTGGATGCTCTATATACAAAATGACAATGTTGCCGACACAACACACATAAAACCAAAATATTCGTTGGCAGGTAGGTAGGTATTTATTTGTGTTCGTAGCGCAGGTGCCACGGAGGGGCAGGTAGCCCGCTATACCGATTGCCGGAGAGCTGGTATGAGGGTGATAATGATAGTACAGTGCGATATAATGTGAGGCACTGATAATGTATAATAGGCATCACGAAGGAGGGGTCTAAGTTGATCGCAGTTGTGGGGCAGCTTCGCAACAAAGTTGCGGAAGTCGGGTCGGTTACTAATGGGCACGTTTATTATTCTTTTTGCAACGTTCAAAAAGTGCCTGAGCCAGCGGGCTATTATTGTAGTTCTGTTCTGTCCATGTTTACACAGCAGGGAAGTAAGTTAGCCCTGAGGGCGTCTGGTGTCTTCGCTGGAGATGAAAGAGTCCAGTATACCGCTGGTGTCTGACGTCTTTAACGTGCATCACGCAAGAGTGATGCATGACAGCACGCTGTACGATGCTCATCCAGATTGAAACGGACAGAGGCGGTGGATTATATCCACGATCAGTGAGCTTTACAGTCGAGCTTTCGCTACCACGTACCGATCCACGAGCAACGATCGAGACATCGCGGTCGAAATTCGAGCTCGAGAGAAAAAAAAACAGCAACAGCAAGAAAATCTCCGGTTTGAGGCATTTAGTACTCGTGTCGCCATCTCGTTTAACAGTTGCAAATAAAATTAACAGGGTGATTTTATTTACACAAATACGCAAATACAAATACAACACTATTTTGTTTTTCGTCGTGGGCTTTCAATTAAGATTAGAGGCACCCCTAGTACGTACGGCCAAGCATTTTGTCACGTTTGTCTTCTAAATAATTGTGTTTTCAAAAATGGCTTAAAACACGCTAAAAACAGTCAAAACGGTCATATTTCTGGATTTTATTAAACATCTCCAGCGCTCTAAAGGAAAAATCCACGGGCCGTACAACCTTCATTATGTCTTCATAAGTAACCCAAAGAATGAATGACTGTCGTGCATTCCTGAAACTCAGGATTGTGTAGGAAACCTGCCCATTGGTGACGATCGGTTTAATCCCCGCTGGTGTATATATACTGGGTGCGATCAGTATGCCCTTGATTGACATGGGTAAATTTCTACTATCGTTAGTTAAAAAAACATGATTATTTCCACACTGACAATGCTTTTTCTGTTAGGAAAGACTTATTGTTTTGGTGTACCAGTGATCGCATTTGTGTAGGCGGATTCTGATTCACTTGTGTGACGTGCAAACGCCTGCTTGAACCAAACTTTCTTAAATTTCGCAGTCGGAAAAAGCACACAAATGCCAGACGAAGAAACTCAAAATGTCGTAACTAAATGCTCCAGTCGTGTATGATTATCGTAAGGGGGCGTATCACAATATTATGCAAAATTATGCTCTTCATATTTTTAGACGAATACTAATTTTGATTTTGACTAGAGCCGCAGAAACATTTCGCTGAAATATATAATTCACTTTTAACAAAAAAAAAAAAAGTCATCTTGTCGTAAAAAAGAAACATTTCAGCTCCCTCTTATTCTCGGGGTGCATTATGCACTTCAAAATATGAAACTGATTGCCGCACGCACTGTACACAGTCTCTACTAAACAGTTAACACGAGTACGTCATCGGAGCTTTCTTACATTTCACTCAGACGAGGTATTGGAGAGCATAAAGATTTACTCCCACAAATTGATGAACCGAAAGAAAAACCAAAACAAGATTAAGAGCAAACGAAAATTGTCAATACCTTGTTTTTATTAGCTTTGTCTCATCCTGTAGATAGCATTCAGGTCATTTACGTCTTGAATCGGGTTTGCAAAATTAACTTTCTAATTAATCGTATAGTTTTAATTAGCTACTTTCAATGAATTTGTGAAAACCACCATATCCGTCAAATGAAAAACATTTGAAGCGCCTGCTTTATTTATATGTTGAAACAAATAGCACACAAAAAGACGAGGACAAGGAGCGGAACACAGAAGCCAGTACAAGCGCTGTGTTTTGTTCCAGACAAGTGTACCGTTCCACAGAAGACGCGCAAGTGTTCTGTTCCTGTCCTCTCCTCGTTTTTGTGTGTGCTCTTTCTTGATCATGTTCAACCAGTACCAAATCGCCGAGCTTATAACCTTCAGTACACTTTGTCCGTAAGCGTGTCTAAAATGCGTCCCACGTCAAAGAGCCCCAAGAGCGCTTTTTCGGTTTTTTACCCTTCGTACTTTCGCTGTGTCAGCCGCGTGAGCATGTAGCACCAGCGTTAACGATTGCGCGTCCCACGCTTCCTGTGACTTGCAAGTCTTCATACATTGACCTTAGACGTATAACCTTTTTGACTAACGTGTATGTATGAATCATTCCACGAGGTTTTTCTTTTCTCAGTGTCGACTTCCGCGTAAGTAAACAGTGTGTGTCTAACGTTAGAAATTAAATCTGGAAGGAAAAAGCTGGATGCGGAATTTGTTTTTCTTTCTGTAAATGACCGCCGTTTCTTTCTGTTCGGTTTGATAGAAAGCGGGGGTGGATTCAAAGGCGCACTTTTCCGGTTAAGGGAAAAATATGCATATACATCGAAGTAACTGAATTTATAAGACCATAATTCTACGAGAACGCTTCTTTTCGGATTCTTTTTTCTGCCACATCCTAATTCGATAATGATAGAAAGACCACTGCGACTAAATTATCTAGATTTTTTCCTTCCGAGCTGATTTGGTTAATATAATAAATAATGCAACCTCTTTCAACACGCGTAATATTTAAGGGCAGGCCGCTTGAACCTTTATTTTCAGCTTACAATTGGTACATATACACGCATTTTGAAAGGGCGTTATGGTTTGAAGTGTAGTAATTATAACTCGAAAACATGAGACTGGGAAGGAAACTTGAAGGTAAATTCGGAGGTACATAAGAAAGGTGACAGAGAAAAAGAATCTTCGGGTTTTTCGGTGTAGTCGTCCTGCTCTTGGTTGTTGATTTCAAACTATTGATTTATACACTTCGCTTATATTGGGCTAAATAGTTTTACAATCAGAAAACAAAGAACTGTAACTAATTTCGGCTCGTACACACCTTTAAATGAAACCAGTTTGATTTAAATTACTAAAATGAATGCGACTTGTTTGAACAATCTGGCAACACAATTAGTATTCGAAATGCATTTGGGCTCTTCACACAGGGAGAAAGGAAATGCGTAGCAATTTTATTTTGTTAGAAATGATTGTGTAGAGCAGCGGTTTGCCGGTAAACCGCACAAGCGGGTGACCGGTTACCGGCAAACTGCCCTGGTTTGATCAAACGGCTCTCCTGTTACGCGCTAAGCCTGTTTGATACTGAAGTACAAAGCGGCAACACAGGCACGCCTGTTCGACCCGTCTGCAGTCTCGAGAGCGCTGTTTCGAATGTCAGTGCACATGTCATGCAGTGTAGGCCGAGCAACGACGTAGCAATCGCCACGCGAGAGACGACTGCACCTCGATCTGGCTGACCGCGCTCGCTCTGCTGAAATGTGAGTGTGTCTCTCGAGCACCCTTAGCTTGCGGAAGGTGCAAGACGCTGCTTTGTCGTCGCAAATCCCTTGCCCTTCAAACACCGGCGAAGCCTTTCCAGCGCTCGGCGTAGCGCCTTTCAACAACCGTTCAGGGAGCAACGCAACCTTCCGTCTGTTACCTCCGGCGGTTCATCGTCGCGGGGTTTCATGTCGCGGGAGTTCATGTCGCGGGGGCTCATGTCAGCGGCACCTGCGTCGAGAACGACGAAATATACATTAAAAACACCTTTTATCATCCGAAACAAATATCTAATAAATGGTTGTGAAGTGTGCGCCACCTAGGGACGTCCTATTACTATACTATTCTGCGGATTCCCCAATTCGGCAAGCGCTGTTGCTGATCTTTCGTGTGTTTTTCTTTTTTAATTTTTTATTCTGAGATATTAAAGTCGTTTAGGCTTCGGGCTCACAACCCCCACAGTGTGTTGTCATCGTGGTTCGCAGGTTGTTTATTGATGAGAGCAATATAAACTGAACTTGCGAATTAAAAAAAACTAAAAATTTCCCAAAAATAAGTTGCGTCGTAGATTTCGCAGCTCGCTAATGACAGGAAAACATTTTCGCAAAGGCCGTGTACAGGAAACAAAAGCTGTACCATTTCATAAACCATGGAAACAAAAATGCCACAAAGATGCAAAGATTCCGAAAACTGAAGTTATAAAAAGCAAATCTAACAGAACTCATGTATTTTTGTTTAAATTTTTTAATATATATATATATATATATATATATATATATATATATATATATATATATATATATATATATATATATATTTATTTATTTATTTATATATTTATTTGTGGACGTCGTGCGTAGAAACTTAGTCACTGCTAATTCTGCATTTCTATTTAGAATGTGGGTCATACGGCGTAAAACATGGAATATTCATACGTCTCGTTTTTGGCTCACTTTGTGGGCTGGACAGTTTCTTCGGAACTCCAAAAACTAGCCTTTATGCTGCTGTTCTGCTCAATCGGTATTGACAGCAGAGTAAACGCTATGCGTGTTTTAGACCAATTCTGTCTCCGGTTTGGGTCACGTGACTACAGTCTCCAAGCGGATGATAAGGCAGAGTACAGCACCTGCCTGAAGGTCACGGCTTGGTAGGCCGCTCACATAGCATCCACTGCATTATCAACTTTGGGGCGAACTCACAAAAGGATGCAAGTGACAAATGTTCTCGAGTCATCAAACAAATTTTAATTAGTTGTCGCAATTATAGTTACGATTATTTTTCTATAATATGTCCCCCTGGCCTCATCCTGCACAGATTGCATTAAACTGTCCATTAAGGACTTTAAAACAAATGTGTTAATCCCCTCCCCCCCCCCCAAAGAATAAAAAAGTAAAAAACTCTATATTATTTAGATTTCACATAATGTGGTATTAGTTCTTCATGAACAATTTGGAGCACTGCCGTGGTATAGCCTGTCTCATTTTTACTAATTAAAAGACTACTATGAAACCCTTTCAAAAGCGCAATAGTCATCATCAGCGTTTTAATACTCCTGCTTCACACGAGCTATTCTATGTACATTCGCGTTCTTCAATTGTACAATAAGTTACTAAAATGTTATTGCCTATGATAGTACTCCAACTTCATATTTCACATCCTTATTAGAACATCAACTTTAAAACTGAATTTAGAAATGTTCATTTCGCATTGATTGTTTTTGTTTGCTCACAACGATGTTTATTATTCTTCAAGGGGTTCAGTGTGTGTGCGCATGATTAAAGATGTTTGTCTAATTTTAACCAAGAATTATGAAGATAATTTATAAATAGAATAAACGTACCTTTACATTTGTTTTGCTTCAATTTTCTCACATTCTTTCTGGTTAGTGATTGATTGCATATTCATTAAACATGTCTTGGACCTTGTCTCGTTTACATTTCGATTTGATGTTGTGAACTGGTAATTTCCTACGAGTCATTGCTATTTTGTTGTCTTCCTGCTTGGATAATTTGCATGGCTTTTAAAGTGTGAAATAAAAAAAGACACACTCGAGCAGAACGTTGTCCAGGCTAAAGTCTGTAAGTTTGTCACCTCCGTTAAAGGTCACTCGATGCCCAGGGTTACGGTTCTTGAACTTTCGGAGATTTCCGGAGCCTTTCTGGTGGTGTTCGTGGACCTGCGACAGGTTGCATTCGAAAGCTTCCATCCTAATACTTCCGCGTATATTGCGATGACGTCGCATTTGTTATGATGATATATGACGTCATATTTCAATTATTTTGTTACGTCTCGCCGTTCTCGGTGGAGTATAAAGATGGCTGCGATGCAGGAAGAAGACAGTTACTGCTTTCACAAGCAACATTTGGAAAGAAACGCTTCACATAGGATGACCAGCAATGCGGCGTGCAGTAGCAATTTTGATCGTTCTCGTCCTTCTCCAAGGGTAAGACATTCGCGCCGTTCTATAACAGCATCGACATATATTCGAGCCTAACATTTGCCAAGACGTTGAAGTGTTCGGTACTGCCCTGGAGGATTGTGCATTCGAGCTTGAGTTCCGCTTGTGTTTCACAATAAGATGTTTACGTTCCAAACAATAGAATTTCTTGGAACTTTCTGCGGACCTCTACTAAAATCCGTGTTTCGCTTTTTAGTCTAGCTTTTGCGTCTTACGTTTTCACCGAGTTGCCTTCGCCTAAGCCTTATTCTCTGTTAAAGAATTGTGCTCTCAGAATGAAGGATTTGCATGTTCTCCCCAAATTGCTTTAGGGAGGTGTAATCCTAAACCACTTTAGGAGTGTAAATGAACCCTCAGAGAAAGACTGCTGAGCGAGTGCGTAGATGAAACTGCACGCTGTAGTCCTTTCGGGAGAGCTTTTGTACCGACAAGAAACGGTATGTAAGGGGGTCTGCAGAAACACCCCGTCTATACTTCTTCGCAAGAAATAATACACCTAAAATTATACGAATGTTGTACTTCCATAGACGTTTGCAAGTACGGCCTCTGGGCGCCGCCATCTTGCTGCTGGTGTGGGTAAACCTTCGGATAGTCAAGCATTGCTGAGGCGTACCCAAAGTTTTCCAGACACCCGCCCTCACAAAGCGTATTCAATCCACAGTGGCCAGACTAGCTCTCGAAGCGCGGCTGCTTGGAAACGTCTAAGACTCAAATGTAAATGTAAAAAAATATATATATATATATATATATATATATATATATATATATATATATATATATATATATATATATATATATATATATATATATTTTATTATGCTAGTAGACTATCAATATATGAAGCAGACGTGTAATACACTTTCTGTGCACTCGGTGTTTTAGACGTGAGGTCCGCGCGTCGACCCAGACTGGCCAGTACGGTGTACATGCTTAGAATATGTCTTAACATAGCACAAGATAAATACATTGTGCTTTTAGAGAAACACTGAAGTGAGAAAATGTTTTTTAATAGGCATAGATAAGGCATGTATTTTTTAAATACTTTTTCTAATAAATAAACAAAAAATTCAAGCTGTATTTACGCCATTAGACGGAATTTAGTGGAGGTTACGGCACGCTCTAAGCCCCGCCCACAGATCAGTGGCCCCGCCCATTACTACTGGCTAGGCTTGGCTGCTCGGCTCGCAGACGCACGGCGGCCTCCGGCATCGTCTGCCATGTCACAACCGTCTATCGTCGTCTGCAATGTCGTAGGACGCGGACATGAACGCTGGGCGTCGGCGTCCGTTTCCGTCTTCGTCCGTCTGCTCTTCCATCCCCGTCTAAAAGCTTCTACACCACTCGCAAGACTCGACCATGCAAGTGGCGTTCTAGCGTTCCTTCATGCACGCGCCACGGTTCAATACAAGCGTCTGTCACCGTCTGTCGATGTGCGGTAAAAAGCGGCTGAGCGGACTAAAAAAAATATACTAAATAGATTAATTTTATGCAGTGATTTCAGCTTTCATGTTATTGCGATTTTTTTCGCATGGCATCCGCGAGCAATGTGAATGAGCGTCATACGCTTTAATTAAAAGGTGACCTAAAAATATGCGTTTTGGCAGGCCAGCTGTACACTGCGAAACTTCAGAGCTACTCTGCTTTTCGAAGTGAAGTGACGGAAACATAGACAAAATGGATATGCAAGACGAACGCCCGATTGCCTCCAGCGGCTCGCATATTCTTACTTGCCTAGATATCTTCTTAGTATTAAAACATGGTTGCAATAACAACTGTTGCACAATTCACAGAGCCGAGGGGCCGCTTTCACGAGAACCAACATTTTTATTCAGCACCAACACGCGCAAAGGAACAAATCAAGCCAGATCAAGCAACATAGTTGACGTGGGGCGCTAGGCTGAGGCCAGTCCCGCTGCGAACTTAAAGAGGCCCTGCAACGACTTTTTTACTGTTTTTTTTCTTTTTAGTTTGCACCGTATTTGAGCGCACTCAACGTAACTTAGTGCACTTTTTCTTTCCCCGAAATTCGGTTTATTTTAAACGTTATAGTCATATTAAAATTAAAAACAAAACAACAAAAAAATAACTTCCTTCATGACGTCCTTGGTCCTCTGTCCCGTCTTTTCCCGCGCAGGAGGATTTCCCTTGCCGCGGTGAATCAGGAATGTGGCGTTCGACACCAGGGGCGCCCCGTAGGAGGAGGAGGAGGTTTCCGCGTCGTCCGGTTAAAACATGACGCACTGATATTTAGTGACTCTCTCCGTGCCCGCTGGGTTGCCCGAACCACAAGAGACGTGGGAACCGCAAAGAAAGCTGACGTTTAAATAGGATCGCAGGGACCCTCCTCACAGCGCTTCCGAAGGCGTGGGAGGCTTGCGTCAGTCCCGGCTACGAACCCAAGCACCCGCACAGCACTTCCGAAGACGCGTACTTGCGACAGACAGAAACTGTCTGCTTGCTGCAGCAACTGTCTGCTTGCTGCAGCAACTCGTCTGCTCGCTGCAGACAGTTGAGGACATCTTCCTCCAAATACCAAGTTAAACACAGAACGACTCGCACTCCACTTAAAAATAAACGAGATCAACAAGCTGGGCTCGTTGAGCACGCCGCAAACGCCGGCAACCATATCTGTTTTTCTTTGAAGCCAAATCGAAAAGGCAATCTGTTTTTTTTTTTTTTCTTTATAATAATGATTTTATTTAAGGTTGTTTGTTCCTCAGAAACGCAAAAAATCATTACCCATGTAAATACTATTACGGCACGGGCAGACAAGCTTACAGGTTAGTACCCACCTAAATTACACCTAATGGCCTGCCTAAATATTGCCCAAACTATTCTCTGTAGAAACATTTACAAACAAATACAGAGGCCCTTCATTCACTTTTTTTCACTTCAATGTTTCTTTTTTAATGCACCGTTTTGGAAAAAAAAAATCCAGGTACTGGGGGGGAGGAACTGGGAACGACAAAAGTAAGAAGGAAAGGAAAAAGAACTGACAGAAAGTAACGTCTCAACTTTTACTTGCAAAATTTCAAACTACTTTTGAATCCTTAGAAGCTGGCTATTTCTTACCTTTTATTGCGACAAAATTTATAAGTGTGCCCACATATTTTGGAGCCTAGAATGTTTCCCGATAAAACTTATTTATTTTGCTGGATTCCTATATTAGGAGTACTCTAGATAGCCGATGAAGAGGGGCCCCGTGGGCCAAGTGGGCTGGGATAGCCCTGCAATGCCCTTGTGGGTCTCACGTCGGTGTGCGGTGGGTGAGCGCATTTCGGGCTGCCCATGCCATGCCCCCTGGATCCCCACCTCGTTTATGCGAGCAAAGTTAGGGTGGTTGCAAGAAAGGGAGGGAGGAAAGCCCTTGGGCTGCCGACACAGGACCCTTATGGCTCCCACTTGGGCTATGCGTGGACATGGCCAGCAGTATCCGTGCACTGCCCCCATGGGTAGCGCCTCGGCTATGTGGGAGCATGGCAGAAGGTGGGCTCCACAGGGGCATGCCCGACCCAGATATACATGGCAATGCCCTGGGCCTTCCACCCTCGGCTATACGGGGACAAAGCACAAATGTGGCCCCTCGGAGAACCGCGTGCGCCTCGGCCCGCTGCCCATACAATGCCTCCGTCCATGGGAGATGTGGGATCCAAGAGGGGCAAAGGCGTGGGCATGCCCAACTTGGACTTCGGCAAGGCGTGGGCATGCCCAAATTGTATGCAGATATGTTATTGAGGAGCATCGAGATCGATCACTTAGGTTAGTGCCAGGAATTATTGCTTTTCTGCCTCAATGCCTGCCATTGCTCTCATAAAAACTGGCAGTTTAATGACAGCATTTCTGTTCTAAGAGAAAGACAGAAAAATCTGGGATTGCTTGCTCGTGATAAAACTGCACTGTGTTCGCCCTGCACCGCAGCTGTATGACGCTTGTTTTTTACAAATCTAACTGCGTTTTGTCAGTTATCCGCAACAGTCCACCGAGGCCCGAAATATTCATTGACCGCCAGCCGGAGACCGTCTCAACACTGCTGCCCTTACCTATACTGCTGTACTTAATTCGCACAAAATACTTGTTCTAGAGAACGTCAGACATAACTTGAATAATAGCCTCAACCAAGTTTACGTTTTAAATTGCATAAGCCGTTTTATATAGTTCTCTTTTTCTTCTTTTTTTTTCCTCAGAATTTGCGATTGCCAGAGACGGAGGGCGTATGGGAGACCCCGAAATAAATGTAACGAAACGGTATGTTCACCGAAATATTTTTTTTAAACATTTATATAGGTTCTGGCTCTAAAGGCTGGCTCACTTTACGTGAACCACACCCAGTACCGTAGAGTCACAACTTCCTAAATGTTAAAAGAGCTTAGCTTTTACTATCGAAATGTGCGAGGAACGATGCACCTGATCGAAGTTTT
>JAZHYW010005543.1:0-55918 GCA_037355805.1 Ixodes ricinus
CATTCGTAGAAAGGTTTCTTTCTGGTCCCTCGTACCAAACACAAACTCGTTGTAAGTTAGGTTTGTAGCCAGCTTGAAGAAGCTATCAAGCTTCTCAATGATAGTCGTCACGTCTTGTCACTCCTCTTGGTTTACAAACGTAAACATACTGAACGATTTCCTTGCACCTTCCCCGTTTATAATTAACAGGGTCGCCGCCTGGACTTCTGTCGGTTGATTGCTGAGCAGGGTGGCCGTAGAAAACAGTTGAAACTCGCATTTCCAAGTTGTTCAGTTCCGCCACAGGTCTCCCGACGTGTCCAGGGGTTTCGGGGGCTGCAGCAGCGTCGTACAGGGCAGCACGATGGCCTGCTGCGAAGACGTCATCGTTCGGGTGGTGTGGCTGTCGCCTACCTTCCGTCGCTCGGTGGCTGCTTCATTGATCCGCGGCGCTCGGGCGATTAAGCACTTCTGACACCTTGTGGCGCGTACGCAAGTAGCGAGGTCAACAGCATTTATTGCACGCACCGTGAGGCCTTATATACAGTGTGCCCTATAGGCAACCTGCAATGCTGTTTGGTTTGGCGCCATCTAGCGACTGAAGCAAGAAATATTGGGTACCCCTGGGAGTGGCGGTTGCATTGTTCAAACGTGAGCTTTTACTCCGGTGGCGCCGCTTAGCCTAGTGTCTGAAGCAAGAAATACTGGGTATCCCAGGAAGCCGTGATCGCGTAACGTGCCAGTAGAGCGGAAGCTACGGCCCTGGCGGGCCAATGGGAACGTGACTGCGTATCACCGGAGCGCGCCTCAACTCCGAACAAGTAGCAGGCTTTTCGCTGCGTCATGCTCCAATATGTGTGCGTTGCGCTCGTATACGTAGCGCATTTCGAAGCCTTCGACACGCAATGTGGGGCTTATTGTTCACCCTGTGCCAAGTTACAACGAGACAGGGTAGAACCGTGCGCTCTCACCCTGCTAGCGCCGCCTGGCCTTTGCCGGCTGGCTATACTTCGTTTCAGCTTCGGTCTGAGCGCGGCCGATGTTATGAGCTGAAGGGCCAATCAAACAGCGAAAGAGTCACAACGTCATGGCGTGCTCTCTGCAGTTGATAGGACCAGCCGGTATTCGCCGTCTCTTTGTGCGTGCTCCTCCGCCGGCTAGTTCTATCAGGAGCAGATAGCACGCGATGACGCTGCGCTCTTTGAGCTCTTTGATTGGCCCTTCGGTTCATAACATCGGCCGCGCTCGGTCCGAAGCTGAAACAAAGTATTGGGGAGGAGCAGCGACCGTGACGCCCCAAGCAGTTAACTTTAGAACTACACGGATGGGGACAACAAATACAATGGCCCAGCGCTCGGCCGACATAACCGAAAGCGGCGTCAGCGTTCGGCTGGAGTTCGTGTTCTCCGGTGAGGGGCAGGAGGTTCTCTTTTGTTTCCACTCCGGCCTGCATGAACAATGCAGCATGCACGGTCCCAGCTCAGCACAAAAGCCGAAGTGGGTCAAGCTCGCATTCTCTGAGGATAGATCCGGCACTTAACGTCGCTTCATCGATTGTTGGTATTTTTTACATTAAGCTGTGCCCCGCGCTCTATTGTAGAAGATGACATGGACATGCCCATAAGGCCTCTGGGCGTGTGCACAGGCCTTGTGTTGAGTAAGCACCGAGTATGGGGACAACAAACGGGTTAGAGCGCCCCTATTGTTCTATCTCCTGCCCAATAGCGACGCAGCTGCCGTGCCGATGACAAGGCTGATTTGGTATCAGCTAGTGACGCAGTGCTACAACCAGCTGTCGTATGAACAAATGCGACAAACTAAGTCCACTCGACTTCACGCGGCGAAAAATGTTATCTCGTCTCGTTCTTTCCCATATAGACTTCCATAGGCACAGTCGCCGCGGGAGTTAATAATAGCTCCACGCGAGCGCGCGTCTTTTTCCGAGGGGCGCTTGACAGGTGGTTTGCGATAGCACTAGAGATGACGTCAGAGCGAGTCCATGCAAAGTGGACGGGGAAGCCATCTCAATTCAAGGGAATCGTTGTTATCATCCGCGTGCGGTTGCGTAGTTCGAATGAAAAGAGGAGATGATTCCGCAGAGTCATCTCCCATTTTCATTCGAACTACGCTCACCCCCTCCCCCCCACCCCCGCAGATGATAACAATGGTTCCCTTGAATCGAGACGGCTTCCCCTGTCCACTCCGCATGGACTCGCCCTGACGTCATCTCTAGTTCTATCGCAAGCCACCAGACAAGCGCCCCTCGGAAAAGCACGCTCGCTCGCGTGGAGCTATTAACTCCCGCGGCGACTGCACACCGCCGTCACACGGTGCAGGCATTGTAAATGCACACGAGAGCAGTGCAGAACTTGTAACAGGTGCTAAATCTTTTGCAAAAAATAATAAATTACACACCGTTGCCCGTGCAAAAATAGAAAAATCCTTGCCACCCACTTCGCGGCTTTAAGACTCATCTGCTCTGTTTTGCTATGCCAGAGCTCGTTCTTTCATGGTAATTGTTCAAAGGCACTTCCAAGTATACAACGGGCTCTGTGGACCACTGAATAGATTCAAACACACGCGGAGTCACGTCCCAATGGCCGTGCCAGGTCCCCAAGCATTTCACCCAGTTCACAGCACAGGCTGTTTGGGCGCAGCTGATCTCGTGAGTTGAACAGCCGCTGAGACGCTCTCTCTATCACTACAAAAATCGCAACATCATCTGCGTACATTAATATTTTAACATCACATGCATTTTTAAGAAAAACAACGCATGTTTTCACTTTTTATGACACTTAGGCAGTAGGGCCCAAGAAATATAGCGAACAACAGCGGTGAAAGTGGGAACTCTTGCCGAACAGAGGATAACACAGAAATGCGTTTAGTTACTTGTTTGTTAATTACAAGACTAGTCATGCAGTTACTATAGGCCGTCTTTGCTCCATCAAAAATAATTTTACCTACGCCAATATGGGTTAGAATGCAAAAAAGAACAGCATGGGACACTCGATCAAAAGCTTTTTCAAGATCGACTTGCAGCAAAGCAACTTTCCGGAAATCAGCATCACATAGTTCCAACACACTATAACGCGCAACATGAATGTTACTCATAATCGTACGTCCCTTGAAACCGCACGTTTGATGCTCTCCCACCAAATCCCGCATCACCGATTGCATTCTTCTCGCAAGGAATTTCATTAGAATCTTAAAGCCCGCATTAGCTAGAGTAATCAGCCGGTAATTCGCTGCATTACGGAGTTTAATAGTGTCTTCATCTTTGGGGATAAGGACTGCGTGGTTACATAAAAACGAAGGCGGGAAAACTTCGTTTCCTTTACATTCGTGATACTCTTGTTGCAAAATACAGGCTAAATATTTTTTATACTTTTTATAAAAGGCAGCACCCAAACCATTAGGGCCCGGTGATTTTCCACTTTCCAAATCATCAATGGCTTTTTCTACTTCGGACACACCTGTCGGCTGTTCTATCCATTCTTTTATTTCACCGCTTATCTTTGGCAGAAGGGGCAAAAATATTTCTGGGAAACCTTCTTCTTTTGGGACTTTGGGACTCAGTAAGCTTTCGTAGAATTCAAGAAATACTCGCTCAATTATGCTAGAGTCATGCGTCGTGGTTCCCTGATAATCAATTTCAGTTATTTTGTTAGCGCGTGCGTATCCCTTTTCTGTGGCTAACGCTCGTTTTGTTGGTGCTTCACCTGCGAGAAACTTTTCTGCCCGGGCACGTATTATCGCACCTCTGTAGTGCTCAATATTTATGACCCGTAGCTTCCTTTTTATTTTATTAATGTCATCTATAAATAAGCCTGGTGACTTACACTCTTCTAGAACAAGTTCCTTTAAAGTTGAGCGCAGCTGCTTTTCCTCTTTCTCTTCTCGTACATTAGAGTGGTTGATCTTTCTATGGCGTCCATTTTAACTGCTCGTTTAAATTCTTCCCATTCTCCGGTCATGTAGCTCCCGCAGCTGTTCCCTAAATTTTCGATCCTTGTATTTATCTTGTCGTTAAACACCTCGTCGTCGAGTAGTTTGTAGTTCATTTTCCAGTTGTGACAATTAAATCGGTGTCGGTCTTTTCTTGTTGATCCTAACCCGAAAGTCACGAGGCAGTGGTCACTCAAGCACACCTGCTCGACACTATATTGTTCACACAGCGGAACAAGCTCCACTGACGCGTATTCTCTGTCTATCCGATACCTGCTCCTGATCTTAATTAATCTAAGTACTCTGCAGTTTGTTCTATTAGCCTTGTTTTATAACGCTGATACGAACAGAAAAGGCCACAGTCCTCTAGGGTGGATTTTGGATGGCCTAGCCATCTGCCTTCAACCCGGTGAGGCATGTCCATGCCTGTTCCGCTGGGCGACCTTCCGCCTGTTCTATCTCCTGCGCTTCTGACCAATGATGTTTTGGGGAACGGACCGCCTGTCTCACAAGACAGTGCCCAGCCCACTCCAATCAATGTGACGATCCCGATCAACGGTGGTCCCAGCATACCTTCAGCGCTGCCTCATGAAGAGCAATCAAGCGATATGCCGTACCAGGAGGTCACCTCAGGTAAACGGAAACGTTGCAGAGACATCGACACGAAGTCGAAGCCGACCACCGGTCTCGTCGTCCTGTTTACCCCAGCCGATCCGACAGTGAGCGTCGAATCCATCAACTCACTGCGCCTCTCGGACACCTTCCAGGAACTGGCGCCTTCCTGCATTATTGAGGTGCGCCCAAACAAGTGGAAAAACGTGATTGCCGTTGACACCCGAAACGGTCAGACCACGCAATTGCTCTTGAAGTTGACCACCCTTTGCGGTATAAAAGTACGGGCTTTTGAACCAAGGGGAAGACCTCCAGTGTCGGTGTTATTCACGACGTTGATCCAGAACTTACTGACGCTGTGCTACTTGCGTCTATGCGCTCAGACGCGCCCATAAAGAAGGTGCGCCGTCTTGGCAAGTCGCGCACCGTTCGTATTGAATTTCAATCACCGACGCTGCCAGAACATGCCTATGTTGGATTGGTCCGACACCAAGTCACTCTGCATGTCAACAGCCCTCTGCAGTGCAAGAAATGTGGTCATTTTGGCCACGTGTCTGCGTCGTGCAAGCGAGAGGTACAATGTCTCCGGTGCGCAAAGCCACACTCCACTGACAAATGCGACGCCCCCAGCCCGTGCTGCATTAACTGTAAGAAATCCCACGAAACAACGTCAATGCGTTGCTCCCAGTGGCAGAAACAGCGAAGTATCTGCCGCTATAGTTGCGAGAATAACATCCCCTTTGCTGAAGCTCGAGCTGAGGTCAACAAGAGTCACGGAAGCACGGCTAATGTATCTAAGCAAACCCTGCAAGCAGTCCCAGCAGCGACTGGGGACCTTGCCTCCCCGGACAAGCCACGGCATCCGAGACGTTCCAGACGTCGCTCGGCAGACCACCGACAACCATCATCGCAAGATCCTGCTGAAGAGAAGGTGAGCTCCATGGAAACAGAGCTGCCTACCAACGATGTCTGTTCTGTGTCGGGCCCGGCTCTGGTATCAATTCCAGAACTAAACCTTCCACACACCTACGCCGAGGCACTACGCAGTGAACCTAGGCTGCCTACAGCTGCTACTGCCTCTGCTCAAATACCTCTAGCTCCTGAAGCATCACATTGCAGAACAGCTTCTGAAGGTCCACGCAGTACAACGCTGTCCACCTTGATTCGCCTTGCGATTTCCACAGCACGGGAATTTATTTCCATCATGACGTTCCCAGGGGCGCATACACTGCTGCAAATTCTCTCCTTCATTGAGCCACTTGTCGACAGCATTCTGAAATGAACCCAAGTTATATATTTCTTTTCCTAACAACAATTCAACATTTATCTTCATACACGTCCAGCGTGGCAACACAGGTGAAGAACAAAGCCAAGCCGATCATACCTACAGTTCTACAGTGGAACGCTCGTGGCCTTCGAACACGTCTCCCTGACCTCAGACAGCATCTCCTCCTGAATCCTGTGGACGTTCTTGCCATACAAGAGCCATTAACGCAACCTGGGGACTTTAGACTCTCACCATACGTGATTTACAGCAGTGCGCCGGCGCTAGCAAATGGACGAAGCCGAGCGCTACTGCTGGTGAAAGCTGGACTCTTACACAACCACGTCGATCTCTCTGCGTTTTCCTCACACAGCGCAGAATACGTGGCCGCCACGATTCGCGTTCGTGGGGTGGAGTTCACAGTGGTGTCTGTGTACGTGGCTCCGGGTTCCACAGCCGTCTGGGACGCAAGAATCTTGAGGGACATAGCCCGTCAATGTCCCGGCAGACTTTTATTTTGCGGGGACTTCAACGCACACAATACCACATGGGGTGATAATCGGACCACACCAAGGGGGTCAGCACTTGAGGACGTTACCACCTCCCTTGGCCTGGAGGCCCTCAACGACGGCTCTGAAACATTTGTCCGTCAGGGTGTCCACGGCAGTGTTCTAGATCTGACCTTCGCACCACGGGACATTGCAGCCTCTTGGACTGTAATGGCGGACACGTGGGGGAGCGATCATGTCCCAATCATGGTAGTATCACCTCATACGAGAACCAGGAAGTACAAGAAGTACGAAGTTACACACTGGGATCTATTCCGCCAACATCTCAGCAAAGCCCTGGAACATGGACCAATGAACGATCTTGGCAGAGCTATCACGAACGCCCTCAGCCTATCAACGAGAACAGTCAATTTGCCAATCCAAAGGCCTGCACCGGATTTGGAATACCTCAACTTGCGCGCTGCTCGCAGGAGAGCCCAGCGGAAAGCTCGCCGAACGAACATTGCAGCTGACTGGCAGCACCACCGGAAGATTGACGCGAAATTTCGCCGACATACGACACGACTTCAACGTAAGCAATGGAACCAGCTATGCGCCTCTTTCGGATCCCCAGGAGGCCTCACTAAAGCGTGGAAAATAGCCAGAGCACTCTCTGCGGAAAAACTGCCGACACACCCTACTGCTGGACTCGCCATTTCTCTACAGCTAACACTAGAGGCGACTGCAGAGCTCCATGCCGACGAATTTTCTAGAAATATCCCGTCACCTGCTGGGTATCGTCCCTTCACCATCTCACCTCCGGATGGCCCTCCTCCTATTTATTTTGACACGGATTTTACAGTTGACGAGCTGAAGACAGCCCTTGCGCAATGCACGCGCCGCAGTGCTCCAGGACCAGACGGTGTCACGTATCAAGCCCTACGCAACATCGACGAGTGTCATTACCCTAATCTTCTTGAGGCGCTCAATCACGTGTGGCAAACTTCAGAGATTCCCGATGCCTGGAAGCTCTCGCACGTGATACCAATACCCAAGTCTGGCAAACCGCTCACGTCACCCGAGTCGTATAGACCAATTTCACTGACCAGCTGCGTTGGAAAGCTTCTCGAAAGGCTAGTCCTCAGGCGCCTAACTTGGCATCTAGACGCAACAGAGGCTCTACCTGGTCAACTTTCTGGATTCAGAAGACACCGCTGCACAGCGGATGCTATCTGCGATATTGTATCTGCACTGGAAGAGGCACGCGCCACCCGCCAAGTGATGTACTGCGTGTTTTTGGACATACGCAAAGCATTTGATGCTTTACCCCATGACACAATTCTTCACCAACTCAGCAATTTTGGAATATCAGGCCGGGCTTATAACTACATCCGTGCCTTCCTTCAAGACCGATCATTTGTCGTCAAGGTCCCCAATGCCACGAGTACCCCAAGACATGTCACACAGGGAGTACCGCAAGGGAGTGTGATTAGCCCGTTTCTCTTTAACTTGGCGATGGCATCCCTTCCTGGAGTCATACCACAAACAGACAACCCTCTGGATCCGCGCGTCAATATTGCAATATATGCAGACGATGTGGCAATATGGGCGGTAGGAACCACAGATAAGGCAAAACTCACCGGCCAAACTTTGCAGGTAGCGCTGGACAAAACGGTGGCAGAAATTTCGCGCCTTGGACTGACCCTATCCGCACAAAAATCAACCCTGCTTTTCAGCCACCCTACCTATGCAAGACAGACTCATCATATCCTTATTGAAGGCACTGAGGTGACAAGAGAGAAAACGCACCTCTACCTTGGGCATCTTATTGATGAGACGGGGAGTTGGCGACCAGCAGTAAAACGACTTCTCATGCAGTGCCGACAACTACTAGGCCTACTGAGAAAATTCCGTGCCCACAGTCAGCAGGGCCTTCCTCCCAACGGGTTGCTCACCCTCTACAAAGGCCTTATAAAGTCGAAGTTTCTCTATTCGCTACCTCTTGCAAACATCCGCGGTCCACAAAGAGACCAGCTTGAAAGGTTTCACAGAGTTGCATTACGCCTCTGTTTGGGATTACCCTCCAACTCCCCGAATATACCTACTCTCGTAGAGGCAAGAGAACAACCGCTATTCCTCAAGGGAGAGGAGAGCAGCAAAAGGCACCTAATTCGCATTCATGTAGCGCTATCTACTGATTATCTTCTGATGAATCTCCACTCGAGGTCCTCGTCACACTTCGGCCAAATCGCTGCAGAGTTCACGAATGAGATCGGTGACCCTGGACCTCGGTTTCCCATCCGCCCACCCCACTCGACACAACCACCTCTCAACGTGCAGGGATCACTCCCCGACGTCCGGGCGAGAAAAGACCTTCATCCAGTTGTCGCACGCACTGCTGTGGCAGTAGCACTTGAGGAGAAGTACGCCAGCAGCCTTGAAATATATACAGATGGTTCCGTAAACAAAAGCGCAGGTACGGCAACCGCCGCTTACGTGATTCCATCCATTGGAAAAGAACACGCCGTCCGTATAAACATTGAAACATCGTCCACGACTGCGGAAATGGTCGCTATACTCTTGGCCCTGGAATACCTTAGGACCACCGAGTGGATGACTGCTGCGGTAATATTAACGGACTCCCGCACGGCCCTGCGTAATTTAGCTAATGCCGGCGAGGGATCGCTGCTCGCTCAAGAAACAGCCCATCTTGCAACGACACTACAAGAACGCGGGTGGACATTAGCATTTCAGTGGGTCTCGGCGCACTCAGGAATTGTGGGTAATGAGCGCGCCGACACCCTAGCCAAGAACGCACACGCTCTGCCCTCACCTACTTACCACCTCCGACCCTTTCATGAAGCGAGACTTCTTATTGCCAGAAATATCAGGAGTCGGCACCCAGACCCATCTACAGCGCGAGGCACACCCCCATCCCAGTCCCTGATTCCAGACTGACAAGGGCAGACGCATCGCTACTCCATCGACTCCGGACAGGGAGTGCGTTTACGAGGCTAGCACTTCATCGCTACGGCCGAGCCGGCAGAGTTGACAGCCCGGAGTGCACAGTGTGTGGGGACCCCGAGGACATCACCCATATACTCCTCATCTGCCCAGAATACGACGCAGCAAGGAAAGTGCTCTTCGCCACTGTCCTAAAAGCAGGAGGACAAACGGCTACAACCACGTGTCTCCTTTTCCCCACTGGTAGCCGGCGGCAAGCATGGAGCATTTTCCGTGCCGTGCTAGAGTTTCTCCACCAGACAGAACTTGCCGAGCGCCTGTGACCCCTGCATGTCCTCTCCTCACACTCCTATCGCGCCCGTCACCCACTCCCCACACCCTTTCCCCTCTCCCTCTCCCTCCCAACCTTTAAATCCGCCTGGAACTTTGAACTTGTGATTCCTCTTTAACACCCTATCCCACTTTTAATCCCTCATCCCTTTGTTCATGCGAGTCTTTTCCCCTATTAGGGTGAATAATAGTACGCATGGACATTTACCCCTTTTCCCGTATCTCAACACCTCGCCCCACCCCCCCCTTCGTGTCCTTTCCGCAATGGGCCACGTCCTCCAAGTAATGCGCATATACCAGTTCGTTCCAGACATCGCAACTACTATCCCTCCGGCGACCACGAGGGGCCCTGTCTTCTGGAGCACATGTACTAGTTAAAATCTCCCACCACCACAAGCAGTCGTTCGCACTTTAAATATTCCGCTACACTTTAAAAAACAAAATGGCATCGTTCCGTCTCTACGGTCGGTGCGTAGATACAGATTATACGAAACTTTTGATCTGAAAAGCAAATATCAAAACACACAACTCTTCCATCTTCACGCGAAGCAACATTCTCAACAATAATACCTAAAGAATTTTTCAAAAAGATGCATACCCCTCCCGACCTCCCTACCGCATGGCTTACGCATACATCGTATCGCGACTCAAATTGGCGCACCATCTGCTCGGTCTGCTCCTCGCTCTCAATAGGGAATTGTAGTAGACCGTTTTTCTCCTCCGCTACGTTATCCCCGAAGAAAATGCCGCACCTGCGCATGCCCGCCGCCAGCCTTATGTGCATAGTTCAAGGTCTTGTGGGGATTACGGAGCGCTATCCGGGTGCTTAGCGGGCTGCAGAAACGGTCTACTACAATTCCCCACTCTTAGTTCCTGGACCGCTATCACGTAGAGGTCGTTTTCCAAGAACAACCTTCTGAGCTGGCACTGCCTTCGCCTCGCAGACAGTCCTCTTACTGTCAGGGTAGCTATACGCAGTGCGACCTCGAGCTGTTTCATGGCCTCAAAGAAATTAGGAGCTTATGACCTTGCGTCAACTATCAGACACTTGCCAGTCAGGGTGGTAGCGGGGAAACCAGCTTACTGTGACAGCCGGTCTTCACGAGCCCTCGAAGGCGAGCGGCTGTGTGTCGTATAGGGTCCTTCTTTCTCGGCGAGCTTCCACTGATATTCCAGGCGTCGCAGTGCCTGCTCACTGGCGGCAGCACTGCTTGCACCCGGGTCCTCTAGTGGCCGCTTCGAAGTGATCGCGTCCAGGGGCATTTCCTCGCCGGGGCTGTTCTCCTGCGCCACTTCCTTTTCCTAGCTCGTGGCCGTTTTCTCCACTCCTGCCTCTACTGTAGCTGCCTCCGAACCTGCTGAGTGTTCGAAATCCCCCGAGATGTCCTGGAGCTTCGCGGTCCGCGTCTCTAGCTGGCGCTGTGACCACAGAAGGCTTCCTTTCTCCATCAGGTTTCCCTTCGCATTCCTTGCTAGCGGTTACTGTTACCTTTGAAGTCGTCGGCGCTACAGACGCTTGCGTTGAGGGCGCCGCCGCCTGTTTCCCCTCTTGTTCGTCCATCACAAGCTCGTTCGTGTGTTCCTCGGCCTGGCGTCCTCCTGCGACACGAGCGTGTGATCGAACGCAGTCTTGGCGTTAGTGACCATATCCACGGCACTCAATACAGCGAGGCGCCCTACAATCACGGCGAATGTGTCCAGACCGTTTGCACAGAAGGCACAGTGGTGCACGTCCTGGAACAAACACAAGTACAGGGCCTCCGGTGAACCGAAGCTGGTGAGGCAGGTTTTCCAGCGTCATACCTTCCTTCAGTGACAGCCGTGCTACCCGGGTCGACGACTTGACGCCGTCAAACCCGTCGATGTGCCATTTTCCTCGGGTATTTCTCTCACCACGCCGAACCCCTCCAGTGCCCCTTTCAAGGCGTCGTTGGGCACGTCGAAAGGCACCCAGTGAAGCTTGAGTCGGACCTCTCGTCGATCAGGGTACATCGGTACACGCCAACCTCCTTTCGACTTTGAACTTGCCAGACATCATCAGTTTCTCCTTGGCAGCAGTCGACTTGAGGCGGACAATCCAAACGTGCCACATCTGGAACACTCCCATACCGGTCACGTCGCTCAGGACGCCAAATTGCCGCAAAGGTTCCCTGAGATCTTCAATGCGGTACGGCCGCATTCCGATGTCAGCGTGCAGAAATGTCGTGCATTTCGAAGAAGTCATTCGCCGGTAGCGTCGGCAGAATACACCGATAATCAGCAGGAAGATCCAAAACCCTATCACTGCGTCCAAGCAAGGACGCTTGCTCAGCTCCAACGGAGCTCATGATTCCGCGTGCGCTTTCGACAACGTTCGAAATTGGAATCCCGGCCGCCGATTTCCCCGTAGCTCCTGCACCCGACTGCTACCAAACGAGGACCACACAAAATAAGTAACCAAAGTGTTAACGACATCCTGCTCTCTCGTAAAGATATTGTTTTTATACTTTAAGGATGTCGCTCTTGGAAATAATTTAAAAATTACCCCACTGGAAGGAAAAAATTAACGCCGTTTCTTTTCCCGTTTTAGTAAAAATGTAACGAGTTCTCGTTTCAGTTACACCAATGTAAAATGGAACGGCGGCGTTGTTCGTTCCTTCCAAAAGGAGCGTTCCAGGAACGCCGTTCCTAGGAACGCCGTTCCGTACAACACTGGTGCGCAGTCGAGCTGTTGATAGTTTATCATGTCACGAATGACAATTGATGAAGCGGTAAATAACGAAAGAAACTAAACGGTTAATGTGGCAATCTTTTACCAAAACAAAAGCAAAGGGAATAATGGAAGGTATCAAGACTGCGTCCCGGGCGTCGAGTGTCTGCGTGAAAGCAGAGCAGAGCGCTGGCGAAAGACTGACTTGTACGTCGCGGCGCAGCTTCTTTTAAGCCTTGCCTGGGAGCCTAGGATATTTTGCCTGGAACCTTCTCGAACTATACATTCTGAACATAGGCGTAGACTTCGGGGGGGCATCGGGGCTCGTGCCCCCCCCCCCCCAGGTCCTTGGCTATGATCCTTACCGAGAGGCTGTTTACGTGCCGCGTAACGAGCTTCTATGTAGTGGCATATAAACAAAATAACGCCCGCGTTGCCTTTATTAACAAAATAAATGGGGAATGGAATCCCAGCGTGCTTTCGTTACCTTCCATCTCCAGTTCTGGCAAAAAGGTAACTCGAAGCACTCCCCCCCCCCCCGGAAAACTTCTCAGCCTGCCCCCTTCCGCCCCGGGAAAATGGAAAGTCTACGCCGCTGATTCTGAACATGAACAAGCTAGATGGTTCTTCAACCTTCTCGAACCTTCTACTTACATAAAGAAAGTTAAAAGGACATGCAGTGCCGGGAATTGAACCTGAGCCATCTACGTGTGAGCCCAGCGCGCAGACGACTCAGCTACGAAAGAGCTTTTTTTATTGTTATTGTTTATTTAGACATGTAATACAAAGGAGTCAAAATGGTAAAATCCCATACACAAACAAAACACTATGCGCGTGTATACATTTTAAAATTCTTTCACGTTCTCGAGAGTGTCCAGAATCGCCGTCCAGTCAGGGGGACATTCGAACGAGGCGTACACTGACTTCATGACGCGAACAGACTCTATAAATTATAAACGTACAGCATCAACGTCCGCATGTCTCACGGCCATTCTGCTTCGCCATATTGCATGCAGGCCCAGGAGCATGACAAGGACAGTAGGGATCTCATTATCCCTTTCGACGGGAAGGAAGCGAATGTCATGCGGAGTTAAGGGGAGGTCTTTTTAATGGTTCGCTGGAGAACGTCCCAAATTAGAAACGTATCCCAGCAGTTTATGAAAACGTGTTCAAAAAGTTTCATCTTTTTTTCACAGAAAACAATTTCACACCTTAAGGAACAAAAATGTGTCTCTGTTTAAGCCAAGTTTTCACGGGGAGTGTGTTCGTGTGTAACATAAAAAGAGAAGGTTTTCGTGACAGTGGCGCTGCGAGCGCACACGACGGTCCCACTTGGCCCACCAGCACCGCGGGGGCGCTGCGGGAGGCCGACAGCCACGGGTTCTCAGTTGCATCTGACCGGCCAAGCTGGTCGGTCATCTTGTACAACAAAGTACTGTTACAGTATTGACGCCCTTCTTAACAGTTCTGACAGCAGGTGAAACTGACATCTTTTTCACTCTAGACAAAACATCCTGCCCTGGGCCAGCATGAAATAGGGAACGGTACACTGGAACTGCAAAAATAATTTCAATAATATCTCTCGTTAAGCGCTTTCGCGTGACACTTGCCAAATATTCCAGAGAAAAACGAAACACATAGAAAACGAAAAGCCTCAGTCACTTCTCGAAGAAAACTACCGATTCTGCTTTGCTCACGGCAACACGAAGAAACAACGAACGATGGGATCTTATCTGACATTCTGGTCTGAATTACAGCCCGAAGAAAAGGATTAGATTGATCTCTTAAAAACAAAAAAACGTGAAACCATTTGTTTGACAAATACATGCGATAATGAAAGCCCCCTTTGCTGACGCGACGAAAGAGATTGTCGCGGCACATTCTTTCCCATCCCGACCGCCAGATGAACACGGCGAACACACGGTGCAACTTTTGAATATTTACCCTAGCACATGCCAAAACTTGAAGTACATACCAAAACCTTGCAATCAAAAACAATATTACAAACGGTTGCACGCGTGAAAATGGACATTTCCCATCCGCCCCATTTACCAGCTTTTTCGCGCGTTTCCTGAATAACTGCCGACCAGTAAGTATTCGATTTCTTATAATGTTGTAATGGAACGCCAAGATACTTGGTCGGCGTTGGCAAAAAGGTCATATCTTGATAGACATCTGGTTTCGTGGCCCATGTACCATGCCCAAAGGCCGCAGCACTTTTGCCAGTTCACTGCCGCCCCCGTTAGTTCACAATAAGACTGACCTCATTTACCGCTGCTACAATACTATTCTTGTCTTTACAAAATAAGGCCACATCGTCTGCATAAGCCAACAGTTTAACTTCTATGTTCTTGAGCGAAAACCCATTTATCAGGCTGTTTTTAAAAACATTCCTACAAAAAGGTTCCCGATAAATACTAAACAACAAAGGTGATAATGGGCAACCTTAATTGACTGATGACTCGACATTAATTCGTTTTGATAGCTTGCCGTTAATTATAAGTTGTGTTGTACACCCAGTATACGCCATTTGAACTAAACTAATAATGACTTCACCTACTCCCACGTGTTCCAATATTTTATAGAGTGCATATTGTTGAACGCGGTTAAATGCCTTCTCCAGATCAATCTGGAGCATGGCAACTTGGTCTAGTTCTTCATCACACAGCTCTAATATGCTCCTCGCAATGTGAACATTAGTCAAAATAGATTTTCCTTTTATTCCGCAGGTCTGATGCTCGTCTACTATTTCACTAATAACGTTTTGTAATCGCCGAGCTAAAACTTTCATCAGTACCTTATAATTGACATTACTAAGCGCTATGGGCCTATAGTTCCTGACATTCTTTAATTTTTGTTCATCGTCGTCCTTGGGAATAAGTGCTGTATGTGTGTTTAAGAATGTGACCGGTAACTTCTTCGTCTCAAACGCTTCAATTATTACTGCATGTAGATGCTTAGCAATGACGCTTTTATACTTTTTATAAAAAGGAGGCCGTTAGTCCGTCAGGCCCAGGCGATTTTTTGACCGAGAGATCCGATCGCTCGCTCAATCTCGGCTACGCTTATCGGCTCTTCCAACCTCTCGGACTGTATCTCTTTACTTAGACTTGGCATCTCTGCCAGATAATCTGCCAGTTGCCAGTCACTGCCGTGAATGCCTTTTCTATTACTTCGGGACGGCGACTCAGCAGGCCGCAGTAATCGATTTCGGCGATATTTTTTACCCTTACATGTTTAGCCTCAGCGCGTAATGCCCGTTTAGTTGGACGTTCCCCAAAAATATTAATTTTTCAGCACGAGCTCGTATGAGGGCACCTTTATATTTCTCAGACTCTAATTCCGCGATGCTTTCCTTCACATGTTTAAGCTGCTCTGCAAACCTACCAGGATTTTCGCTTTCAAGCTTGGAAATTCTATGTAGATCTTCGAGGAGCAACTTTTCCTCGGCTTTCTTCCTGGATCGTTCTATTGCGCTGAACTTTGCTTCCCGTTTAAGCCATTTGTCAGTAAAAAGAGGAGGCTATGGTATAGCCATAGCCTCCTCTTTACCTCACCGTTTACTCTTAAACGTTGAGGTTTTAGTCCCGCCATTGAGCCCCGCTGCGGCGAGACGCCGAAACACACTTGTCCCGAGCGATGGAATGTCCGCTCGTGCTCCTCGCGCTACCGCTTCTTTTCTCGCCGGGTTTGAAAACCATGTTTCGGGTCCTCGCCGCTGCGAAAGCTGTGCGCTGAATACCGGACTCCCAGAAAAATGCTCTGTGCTACCAGATCCTCGCGCTCCAAATCTGCGACCGGGCACTCTATGGCTCCGTCGTCAAACTGCCGAGGCTTTGTGAGTATAGAGGAGGCTATGGTATAAGTTATAACCCAGCGCTCTTTGTCTCAAGCATTCTCGAGTCTGGTTGAGTGATTCCAAAGTTTCGACTTGCGATCATAGAGTTATTACAATAAACGCTAGAGGCTCACCTGGCGCTATTGTCTACAGGACTTCCGGTTGCAAATTGAAGCGGACAGCATGCTGTCTACTTTTCCAGTCTTCCTGTGTATTCCTATGGGAAAACGTACGTGCTATTTTTTCTTCGCCAGGGATTAATAGAAATCACCGTAGTTTCTTTACTCGTAACGGGTACTATGTAGTTTTATTCACATTATAAAAGTGTAGTTAATTTAGTTAATATATTTTTTTATTTCTGCGCGATGTTTAATTTAGCAGAAATTGAGGCCTAGGTCTATGTTGTATAGCATTATATGTTAACAAAAGCTATGAATTCAAGCAAAAAGAACAACAATCGTATATATATCAGAACAACAACACTCGCTTACTGCTTTATTTTGATTATTCGTGCAAAGTTTGTCCAGTAAGCGTTCTTCGTTCCATAACCCCATGCTTCGTTCTTGTCGTCTGTTGTGATTGTTTAATATTTGCATATATTAGCATCCTTTTGGAGTTTTGTCAAGCTGATTCACTGTGCGTGCTTCATAGCATTGACTGTATGAATAAATACGTGCCCTATAATAGCAGTCTGCAACGTCAACACGTATTATACATCTGTATTGGGCTATCTTAGCGCACTGCTGGACGCCTGAAATCTAAAGAAAAAAAAACGCTCTAACTGACGCATATTTTTGTACATCCGATCGTAAAACGTTCCAAACTTTTTATTCTCTCACAACACAAAGTTCCAGGTTTTATTGTTTCACCTTATATGGTTTTACAACCTGCACATTTGCATTTCTGAATATAAGAATGTCTAGACGCTTGAAAAGCACGCATATGTATGTTCAAAGCACGAATTTCTAGATCACTAAAATAATGCCCACAGCACAGTAAAACATAGCCTAAAATATATATCTGGAACCTAAACCCCCTAATCTGCGTTCGGCTTTCTTCTAACTCACAGAGGGTCAGTGAACAAAGAAAATACAGCACGTCCATCTAGAATGGTCCTTTATTTCCAGTAGATTGGGACGTTGTGTTCCGATATCGTCAGGTAAACGACGTAGGATTTCAATAAAACAATGCATGACATTGTCCTAATGGTCATGGTCGCTGCATATTCCAGATTTTCCTATCGAATATCGAGTGGTCCTTGTACTTGAAAGCAAAAATGGACATTGAGGCAGCGCACGAGTTTCTTATGTATGGGTTACACTTGAAGAAAGAAGATACATAAAACAATATTAAAATATAACACGAACTTATAGACTTTTGTTGGCATGAAATGCAAAAAATAAGTGAAACATAAATAACCAACATAATAAATGTATACCTAAATTGCCATGTTGGGAAAATGAATCAATTATTTAGTTTAGTTACACGTCACAAGAAACGTATCCACACTTCAAAAAAATAATTTATCGTCAAATAGACCATTTGCTATATTACCCAAGCATCAAAGGAGAATGCAGGGATTGGTGTTCCACGCGCCACACGCGCACGCCTTCCCCGCATGAAAGATTCGAAGTAAATAACCAAAATAAAGCGTTGACGAACGCGCGATGCAAGATACCATTTCTTTTATATATTTGCTTTAGAAAAAATTAGTACTGCTGAGGCCAGCGCGTGCGGCGCGTGGAACACCAATCCCTGCATTCTCCTTGATGCTTGGGTAACATAGCAATAGGTCTATTGAATTTTTGTAATCAAAGACAGTATTTTAGAGTATGGCATATCAACTGCCAATTGGTATGTGTTCTTTAGGGACATTGTGAAGTCACCTAACTTCTTAACAAATAGAACTTGTTTTCATTAAAAACGAAGATTGCAGTGGCACATAAAATGTCACTAGATTTCTTAGATTTATATGTTTGAGAGAAAAAAAAAACACTGAATGCTTTCCCAGATATGAGGTCTAAAATTTATTCAGTACTTTTGAATGATTTGTTTCCTCCTGGTTTCAATTAAACAGGATTGGTAAAATATGTCTGCTTGCAAGAACAGTCAAATTGAAAAGTTTAAAACAAAAACACGTTTAGCTTATTGAAATTCAACACTCAACATTAACCCTCTGTGTAGGAATGCTTTTCAGTTATTCAAAAAGTTGTCGAAATCGCAATGAGAAAGCACAGATTTCATATACTTTTAATTAGCGCAAGAACACTAGCCACGATAAAAACGTTTGTTTTTGTATGCGCATACGCATTATTCATAAATACACGCACCGTCAAAAGGCGCTTGACACATATTTTCTATGTAAATTGTTTTTATATTAGATCTAAGCCATATTGCGTGTTAGTGGCTCTTACTATGGGAATGTGCATCTCGGAAATTAAGTTGAAAGCAGTTTGTTCCACAAATAAAACGAGTCACATTAGTTTCATAGTATTGTGGAATTTCGATACGTGTGGTAAGTTCAAGGCCCTCGAGGCCGTGGGCTGTACCATAACCGATATACCGGAATACTAGTAATCTCTCGATTCGCATCAGTGGTGGTTGATGTTTATCATTTCCCCAGCATTATTCAGTTTTGCCGGCCATGCGGGCCTTATGCTTACCACCAATTTTCCTTATTTTGCAACCAAAACAGGAAGGCTTTTGTTTTAAATTTTGTAGTAGTTATATTTTAAACTACCTCGCTCAAACGTTGCGGTTGTTACATTGAAACGCATGCTCAAGGGGAAATCCAGTTTAGGGAAAATGGCGATGAACCTCCTTTTAGCGAATTCGGCCGCCGCGAAACGGCGTGTTTGGATGGGTCAGGTGAGGTAACATTTTTGTAATGAGTTGCCGCAGACTGCCGCCTCGAAGCGGCGTGAACGCAGGGGGAAGGGTAGAGTGCCTTCATGTTCATTAATGCACCCTAGGGAAGGGATGAATTAACACCCGCCCCACTGATATACGCGCGAAGTAGGAAAGCCTTTTTTAAGCAGTGTCCCCTTTTCAAGAAACGGCGTTTCTCTAAACTCAGGCTCCGCTTTCTATAATCTGTGCTTCGATAAAACGGGCACATTCTCTTATACGTGCTTCGACTAAATGGCGTTCGATCCGACCGTAGTAAAGTTGTTTTGCTGTATTTTAAGCAGAACAGTGCGTTATTATTTTCTTTCAACTACCTAGAGTGGAACTAGATGGCAATGGTCGATTGGCCCATCTCTTCTCAAGTAATACAAAAAAAATATCGTAATCTTCAGTCATGCATCCTGTTTTAATAAAAAAATTACCTGCAATTATTTCGTAGATTATTTAGATAAGGTGTCGTATAGTCACGTAAGTTCTTTTTTTACGAAGTAATAACCAATTAGAGTTCACTGCCCTTAAATTAGAAAACATGATGATGATTGGGGGTTTTCTGGCGCAAGAGCAACTTAGGCCATATTGCACGAAACAAAGGTTTTTCCAAGGGGCTTAAAGGTATAATCTATAAGAACTGCAAGCCAGCTGGTGTAAGAGGCCAGTTTTATGAAGGAAATTTAAAGCTCGATTGAATGGTGGTACCAATGGTTGATCGCCAAGCAGAAAGTATGGAAGAAAGGGAAGGTGATCTCGAAAAAGTTCTGGAAAACATAATCGCCGCTCTTGGTTTAAAGATTTGCAATGCCACAGGATGTGCAAAACAGTCATAGCTTTCCCACAGTTGTCGCAAATTTAACGTCTTCACCACAAAGCAGGTGCGAATGAGTACAACGGGTATGACCGACTTTTAAGCGGCAGAGGAGAACTTCAACCTGACGGTCTTTATGGAAGGAACCCTCCCACACCCCCAGTTTGGGCTTGATAACATGAAACTTGTTCTTTTTTTCCATATCCCAATCCAACTGCCATGACTTCATAATTGATTTCTAGATGATTGGTTTCAGGTCTTGGTGTGGCAAGCCAAGAGGCAGCTTGGGGCACTCTTTTGGAGAGCCAGCAGGCAAGTCTGCTTTCTCATTGCTAGAAATACCCACGTGGCTCGGAACCCAACAGAATTTGATCAAGTGTCCTAGTTGAAGTGCTCGGTTTAACCGTACCCGAAGATATTGCACGAGAAGGTTCTTGCTGTCTATTAAGGACGAAACGGCTAGAAGAACGCTCTGGGAGTCGACAAACAGAATTGCTTCCATGATATTGTTCTCCAATAAGTACTCAACAGCCACTAAAATGGCACACAATTCAGCAGTAAAAATATTTGCACGAGTATGGAGTTGTCTAACTTTCTTGAAGGCAGTGGAATAAACCGCACACCCCACGAAAGTTTATGTTTTTGATCCATCAGGGTAAAAGTGCGAGTAGTCCTTGTATTTCTGTTCCGATTCGGCAAACTCCTGCTGAAGAACGAGTGAAGAAATAGCTCTCTTTCTGTACTCGGACAGTGACCAGTCACAAAATATTGGCAGAAGGTCCCAAGGTGCAATTCTTTTATTGCTCCTCAGCAAAGCAGCTTCACTAAAGGGAAGCTGAAGTGATGTTGCCATGCTTTGAACTCTGAAACTCAGAGGTCGAACAATACTCGGCTTGTTTTCAAAGAGTCGGAGGGATGTAGAAAGTTGGAGGGCATCAAAAGAGGGATGTTGAGGAAAGCTGGATATCTTGTAAGCATAACAAAGACTCAAATATTGCCTTCGTCTTTCCAGGGATATTTGATGTGTATCAGCATATAAGCAAAGCACAGGTGATGTTCGAAATGCCCCCGTGGCAAGTCGAAGCCCCAGATGATGGACGGGGTCAAACATCCTTAGGGCAGACGGACGCGCCGACCCATAAACAATCGCGCCATAGTCCAAGCGGGACCGTACCAAAGAGTTGTAAAGTCGCAAGAGGCACCGTCTGTCAGAGCCCCAGGTTGTATGCGACAATCCTTTGAGAATGTTTGATGAATTAACGTAGGCATTTACGTTTCAACATTTTCAAGTGGGGTATAAAAGTGAGCTTTTTATCAAATATTATTCCTAAAAACTTGTGGGCCTCCTTTACAGATATAGCAACGTCATTCAAGTGCAACACCAAATCCGGAGACAGGCCGCGGCGCAGTGAAAAGGGAACACAGATTGTCTTTTCGGGGGAGAACCTAAAGCCATTTTGATCATCCCACTTGCTCATCTTGATTGTGAGCTGCAGTTGCCGTTCACAGCTGGACAAGTTACAAGAGGAAAACGATATCTGCACACCGTCCACATAAATTGAAGAGGATACAGATGGTGGTATAACCTTAGCCAGATTATTAATCTTCACGGCAAAGAGTGTAACACTTAGTGCTCCACCCTGAGGGACGCCATTCTCCTGGAGAAAAACATCCGACAGGATGGAGCCCAATCGCACTTGGAAGGTCCAGCCCATCAAGAAGCTTTGAAGACAGCAAAGCATGCGGCCTCGGACACCATATGAGTACAAGTCTCGAAGGATTCCATATCTCCAAGTTGTATCATAAGCCTTTTGTAGATAAAAAAAGGACAGAAACACAGTGCTGGCGATGGACAGATGCTTCCCGAATAGAGGTTTCCAGGTGGACAAGGTGATCTACCGTGGAGCGGCCCGCTCGGAAGCCACACTGATTTCTATCAAACACACCCTTTGCCTCTAACAAATGTACAAGACGACGATTAAGCAGACTCTCATAGGTTTTGCCCAGGCAGCTTGTCAAAGCAATTGGGCGGTAGCTTGTCGGTAAAGAGGGGTCTTTGCTCGGTTTCAGTAGAGGGATTATGTGTGCCATTTTCCAACAGTCAGGAAAACAAGCAGCATCCCACAATGAATTAAAAAATGTGAGCAAACTGTTTAGGGATTCAGGCGACAGTCTCCTTAGCATCTCGTACTGAATCCTATCCGGCCCAGCCGCAGATTTCTTTTTGACGCCGAGAGCCAATTCAAGCTCACACCGTATAAATGGCTTGTTATAAGGAGCACACTGATCACCAGACAAAGAAATAGTTTGTTTTTCTGCTGCTGATCTAAACCTCTTAAAGGATTCACTATGGTTGGCTGAGTTAGAGACTTCCTGGAAGTGTTCACCAAGAATATTTGATTGTTCCCTCAGGAATGTTGCTGATGGAAAGAGGGGCATCCTGAAAGACCGATAGTCTCCCTAATCTTCCTGAGACGATCCCACACTTCCTTTGAAGAAACAAAGCTGCTCAAAGAGGTGACATACTTCTTCCAAGGCCTGCCTTTAGCTTGCCTTCGCGTCCAGCGAGCTTTGGCTCTTCTTTTCTTGAATTCAAGTAAATTCCTAGGAGTGGGATAACGTTTGAAGATGCACTATGCCTTGTTTTGCGACTTCCGTGTTGTGGTGCAGTCATCGTTCCACCACGGCTTGCAGCTCTTGGGGAGTCGTCCAGACGTCTGGGGATACTGCGCGATGCGGCATTTATAATCGCTTCAGTAACATACAGCGTAGCATCTTCAGGGCTCATGTTTAGAAGAACAAATGAATCCATAAAAGCGTCCAAACGAAACATAGACCAGTCAGCCTTTTACAATTTCCACCTTGGGAGTCGTGTCGGAATGGAAGGAATTGGCATCGTGCTTTCTAGAACAATAGGGAAATGATCGCTCCCAAAAGGGTTACTTAACACCGTCCATGAAAGGCATAGAAGTAAAATTGGTGATGCAATAGAAAGGTCAATAGATCTGAAAGATTGATGTGCTGCACTAAAAATGTATGTTCCCTCCATTTAAAAAGACACAACCCAGATGATAATAAAAACCACTCTACGACACCTCCACGTAAGTCCTGGCGAGCACTACCCCACAAAGGGTGGTGGGCATTAAAATCGCCTAAAATTAAAAAAAAACGTTGAGGTAATTGTTTTACAAGTGACTCAAGTTCACTGATATGCAGTGGAGAGTTCGGTAGCAGATAAAGAGAAACTACCGTGATCAAACGGTCAACAAGAAGGCGCACCGCTACACCCTCTAAGGGCTTAAAAAGGGGGACCTCAGAGCAAGCAACACCATTCTGCACCACTAGTGCCACTCCTCCAGACAAGTTTGAGGAGATTCAGTCTTTTCTAAAAACTTGGTGCTGACATAAAATCTCTGTATTAGTGTTATTTATATGTGTTTCTAGCAGGCTGAGTGCAATGGGTCTCAGCTTGTCCATAAAATAATTTACATCATCAATATTTCTGATTAGGCCATGGCAGTTCCACTGCATAAAGTGGAAATTGGTCATTGTTTTAAAAATGAGTTAAAATATGAGTAAAGAAGAAACACTGGGAGAATAAATAAAAGTTGTAAAGCTGCCGCATCTGGAAAAAATTAATTCGCAATGTCACGTTGGGGGGATCACCTTTTTTTGCTTTTCTGCTTGCTCTTAATAGTCTGCCACTCCATGTCGTCTTGGTCAGACGCATGAGTGGAGACTCCTCTACACTCATCCATGGCCTCAGTTTCCTGAAGCGAGGCATTTCCTGCAGGTTTGTTCAGGTTCGGGGAACAGGGCGCAATGCCCCGCCCGCGACCAGACCCAGCCAAAGTGGCAGAGGAGGTGCTGGGCGAAGCGTCGCTCAAGTCCACCCGTTCCTGTCCCTTAGACGCTGCAGGTGCGGCACGAGAGCCATGCCGACCCTTCGATGATGCTCTCTCCAGGGAGTGTGGGCGAGAGTGTCGACCCTTCTCCCTGGAAGGAGACCGCGGAGGAGGGACGGTTGCGGCAGCCGCCGGCCCATCCTGGGTTTGGGAAACAGCCTGAGAAGACACAGGCTGTTGCCCTGTTGGAGCACGAGGGTTTGAACTCTGGCTCTGAGGGCCCGTAGACCGCCCAGCTGAGATTGCACGCCCCGGAAGCTGAATCTTCAGCTGGGGCGTGGGGGACTGCCGCGGCTTCCCATAGTCCAGAAAGGACGTCTGGGTTGCCACTGCAACCTTCAGAGGTGCAGGTCCTCGCTGCACCACTTGGGCGTAGCCGCCTTTCTGCACGAATGCAAAGCGACGGCGTGCTTCAGGGAAAGAAAGGTTTTCCTTAACTTTCAAGGTGAGGATCTCTTTCTCGTCTTTCCATGTCTTGCATGATCTGGAATATACTGGGTGAGGTTCTGAGCAGTTTACACAGCGTGGGTTGTTAGTACATGCATCAGTTTTATGGTCGGTCTTGCTACACTTCGCAGAGGTGGCCTTTCCACGGCAGCTCTAAAAACCATGGCCAAATCTCTGGCACTTAAAACATCTACGGGAGTTCGGCACATAAGGCCGAACCCTGCAGCGTAGGTACCCAGCCTTCACAGCTTCAGGAAGGACGGTCGATTGGAAGGTGAGTACAACATGTTTGGTCTTGAGTTCGTTCCCGTCACGACGCATGGTGATCCGCCGGGCAGCTGTGACACCTTGGTCGGAAAGGCCTTCATCGATTTCACTCTCAGAGGTGTCAAGAAGGTCATCCCCGGAGACAGGGCCGTACCCAGAAAAAAATTTCGGGGGGGGGTTTTCGGGGACAACGGCGGCCATTTTGAAAATGTCTATTGTCTTATTTTCGCCTATGAATGATGTGCATCAGTGGCATATAATGGAGAGTCATAGCAAACCGGAGAACCGGTCCCGGTTTGGTACCCGGTAGCCGACCGGCGCCACTGCGCGTGCGCAGAGGTGGAGATTAAAATCGGCTGGCTGCAAATGCACCGACCATGTACCACGCACTATACTATAAAATATTTTTCGGGGGGGTCAGAACCCCTAACCCCCCCCCCCCCTGGTTACGGCCCTGCTCGGAGATAACTCCTTGAATGCTGCTTCTAATGTTCGATGGGGAGAGACGGAGACGTCATAACCAGAAACAGATGTTATACCTAGTAGTGCAGTACTCTGCTTGCTTGATTCAATCTCGACAAGTAGGTCACGGGATGGCATTTTCTTGGCTTTAAATTCCTTACCAACAACACCCTCGAGTGTCTTTGCGACAAGGAAAGGAGATAATTTCGACAGCTGTATCTCACTTTCGGAGTGAAGAACCAAAAACTTGGGGAATTTGGCGGGTGTAGGTGGTGTCTTCTTTATGGCTTGGACTTCGGTGCAGACCCTTTTCAGGGGCCGATCGAGGGAGGTTTTTGCGCGAGGACCCATAACATGGGAAGGAAGGTTCCAGTGCCCGGGTGCACCGCCCACCACGGAGCCCAACAAGGGGGCAGGTAATGTGCCATCGCAAGATGGGCTTGGCTGACACAATTACTCTACGAGTGCTGCCCGGGCACTATAGCCTAGTGTGGTTTCAGGGACAGGACCTGTTTCCACTCAAGGTTGGCTCTTGCCGCCTAAGAAGGTGAAAAGGGAAGGAAGAGAGTGTAGAAGAAAAATAGAAAGAGGTGAGAGGAAAAGTGAAAGAAGGAAGAAGAGGCTAGAAGAGGTGACTGACTGAATCATTTTGGTCGGGCCAAGCCAGGACTCCCGTCTACGAGATGCAGGGGTCGAAGCGGTGTATTGCCTCACCCGGGGGCCCCAAACGGTCCAAACATACCCCGGGCTCAGCTCAACCGCCAGGGTCCCCTTTTTCCCGGACACGGGTTAAGCCACAGCACAGACCAGACGTGGGTAGGCAGAACCCACACAGCTCGGGGTTTGTAGTGACGCCACTCACTAAGCACCTACCTTCCGTAGGTGCCCCCTCGCGATGCGGGTATTGTGGCCCACGTGGCTGGGGTCCGTGGTAGACGCCACTCACCAAGCACCTAGCACCTAAGGTGCCACGCGCGCCCTGCGGGGCTTGAGGTCTGTGGAGACGCCACTCTCCAAACACCTGCTTTCACAGGTGGCCCCTGCGGGTGAAATTAGAAAACAACTATCTCAAAAGGGTCCCCTAGCAGAAAATTAGGACGCACTCAATTACTAATAGAAAATTAGAAAAAACAAAGCTCTGTAGACTTAAAAAAAAAGTTCAAAATGAGGATGAAAGGCGATTAACGTATAGAACAAAGAGAGGACAAGACATAATCCAAAGCTGGCAGCTTGGACATTTGAGGGTCCGCGCCGACGACCATCGCCGCCTCTGGAGCGGCGTGCCTGGGTAAAAGGAGGGGAAATGGTGGGGAACATAGAGGGTAAGATTGAAGAGGGACCTTGTCGGCGAGATAACGACCGTGGAGATATGGCCCAGGTCGTTTAGAAGGGTTGCCTTTGTGAGCTGAGGTAAATGATTTACGCACCCGACAAGCGGAGCAAGGGTGAGCCGATGTTCACCCAAATAGTGATGCATGACGAAGGTCTCACTATTCCGTGGCTGTATCTGGACCACCCAAAAAGCCTGAGAGCAGCCATCGTAGCTCCGCTTCGCGTAATTGCGTTCTTCTACAATACTTCACACAGTCTCAAATCGCTGGCCCGCCGACACAAACACCCAAGACTTCTTTGCATGCCATTTTAAACTTTACTCGCTTTGCAACAAGGCAAAACTGGGAACAGAAGGACAGAGAAAAACTGGGACTCCCTCCCGCCTGGCTCCGGCCCGAAGTCTCAACCCTAACTCCCAGTGGGTCTTGGTTTGGGAGTACCGCCAAATAGTGTTGACCAGTGGAAAATTGGCGACTCCCTCGCCGGGATGTGAATTTTCTATTTTTCTTATTCCCTTGTTTTGCCCGATCGCCCGAAGGTCACCCTGGTGGTTATTTACACCGGCACGCTGATGGTTGTAGAAATACAGAGGGAAAAAATATTGAAGGGAAGAGGGAAGGGGTATAAAGATAGTTTAGGCTAGGTGGCGCAAGCTACCGCACGTTACAAGGGGTTTCCAGCCGCTAACATCCATCCATCCATCCAACCATGCGAATAAATATGTCCGTGCCTGCAGCACTGCGTATTTAGTTTCGTTTCGCTGTGCTTCAAAGTATATTGGCCAGACCGGCCGGTGCCAAAGAGACCGTCGAGCGTGCCAATGAGGTAAAACAAGCGGTCTCCAACCCATCCATTCCGAGCCATCACCCGATAGCACAGCACGCTGCAACCTACACAAACATCGAGTCTGATTTCTCCCGATGAAACTTGGAAGCCACTAGGTCCAGGTACGGCCGCGAAATAATCGAGGCCTTCGCCGTGCATCATTCGACGGGGAACATCGGCTCACCGTCTCATAGCTTGTCGGATGCCGAAATCAGTTCCTCCGCTCACAACGGTAACTACCTCTAAACCCTGGGCAATATCTCCACTCTCCACGGTCGTGACGTCGGCGACAAGTCCTCCCATCCCTTTTCCCTCCCCACCCCTTTCTCCTCGTTCTTTACTCAGGCCACCGCTTCAGCGGTAGATCGCCGTCGGCGGCACTGACCGTCAATAAATGTAAAAGTTGGCAGTTGGAAAGATGAGGATGTCCTGTCTTCGTTTTATATGTCGCTTCCCTTCTATCCCTGTAACTTACCAGCACGCTCCAATTCACCGGGTCTAAAATGATGCTTCAAAGTATGGTAACAACGCAGTTGAAGTAGAGTCAATAAGAGTTTTAGTAGATCGTTCGATACCTCCGATACCCCCGATAACGATACTATATATGTAAGCGCAAAGGCGGAGGCAGAGTATCGGGTATCGTTATAGGAGTCATCGGAACGATCTACTAAAACTCTCTAATCATGCGTTAAAATGTCTTAAGAGTATGGTAAAAATGAAGAGATCCGAGTTCTTAAGAAGTTTACTAAATAATCGGCCAATTTACGTAGCAAACAGAAATACTTTCTAAAATGAAGTATACTCCAAGTGTTCCCCGGCTTTCCGGATCGCTCAAGTGCCTTTCACACTGCTGCCCCCCCCCCCCAATTTGTCGACTCAAGTTACAGCGCCTCAAGTATTTCGGCAGATAGTGCAGATTTCTTTCACGGTCAAAACTTCGATCAAGGTGCATCGTTCCCCGCACATTTCGATAGTAAAGCTAAGCTCTTTAACATTTAGGAAGTTGTGACTCTATGGTATTGGGTGTGGTTACACGTAAAGTGAGCCAACCTTTAGAGTCAGAACCTTACATAAATGTTAAAATAATGTTTTGAGTGAACATACCGTTTCGTTACATTTATTTCGGCGTCTCCATACGCCCTTCGGTCTATGGCAATCGCAGATTCTGGGAAAGAAACAAGAAAAAGAGAACTATATAAACGTTCTCTAGAACGTTTATAAAAAGAAAAAGAGAACTATATATGTCGTTCTCTAGAACAAGTATTTTGTGGGAATTAAGTACAGGATAGGTAAGAGCAGCAGTGTTGAGACGGTCTCGGGCTGGCGGTCAATGAAGATTTTGCGCCTCGGTGAACTGTTGCGGATAACTGACAAAACGAAGTTAGATTTGTAAAAAACAAACGTCACACAGCTGCGATGCAAGGCGAACACAGTGCGGTTTTATCACGAGCAAGTAATCCCAGATTTTTCTGTCTTTCTCTTAGAACAGAAATGCTGTCATTAAAACTACCAGTTTTTATTAGAGCATTGGCAGGCATTGTTGCAGAAAAGCTATAATTTCTGGCACCAACCTAAGTGATCGATCTTAATTCTCCTCAATAATATATCTGCATAAAATTTGCCATGTCTTGGTCGCAGCAAGTGCGGCACACATTGTAAAGCTACCCGTATCTTCCCTCCACCAGACATAACACCGCCACCCGATCCGCCGTGATGGGCGTTTTATAGGTCATATATTTGTTATGACAGCTAGGATTGTACCGCCATGTAACAAATTCCTGGTAACAGAGCATGTCAATATGTTGGCGAGCTCATCTAACCAAATAAACTGCAATAAATCGAGAATACAAACCCGATTACTCGGTGGTGTTATGGTTAGGGAGACTTTTGGGAAAATAACAAGCCAATTAGAAAGTTTTCTGGTGAATGGAGAGAAGTTTAAATGCTTTGCTGTCGTCTCCTTCAGGAACGGGACGGCCTCGGATTATAAGCTTCGTTGTTTTTTTTTATTTGTGTTTTGTGAGTACAGAGGGGTAAAGCTTACAGCGGTATTCCAATCTTTCCATCATCGAATTGGCATGTGCAGAATCTAATTGCCACGCCATGCCGTGCCAGGTGTCTATAGTACTTGACGATCGTTAAGTCTGAGTCAGCCACGGTAAGAATGCAATTTTGCACTAAAACGCAATCGCATTGCGAAGGACAACCCCAACTCATGATAATTCCCAAGTATATCACGAAGTGGATGTCAGAATGGGGGCCAACGGGGTCCCACGTGGGTCCCACGTCGGTTTTGCAACTCGGGCCCCAGTCGGCCCGACAATTGGGCTGCCCACCGGGCTTCCCTCGTGGGACCCACAGCGGGACTACTTGGGCAGTCCACCTCGGCTTGTCTCGTGGCACCTACAAATGGCCTACATGAGCAACCCAGGCGGGTTGCCCTCTCGGTACCCACGGGGCGCTAACTTGGGCAGTCCACATGTGGTGCTCCCGGTAACCCACGGTGTGGGTTATTTCAGTGCGTCCGAAATTTAACATGCCTCAGTTTCCACATGTGCCTACCAGAAATATTATTACCAGTTTTATAAATCAATAAAACGTCTTGAGTAAAACCATGGAAAATATGGCATCTCAAGTGTACAAAATTGAACAAAAACTGCACGTTTCCTTTTAAAATACTGTTGGAAAGGTAATTGGGATACATAGCCAGCTAGAGCTAGCTACAGATATATGAAACTCTGACGAGGGTGTTTGTGCCCTCAAATTAAATATTCTGCGTAAAAAAATTCACACCATGTAACACGGCCTTCTCAACATACACGCTGAGTAATAACTTAGCAATAAAAAGCGTTCTGCCTTTCCACTGTCGTGAAGAAGAAAGACCAACGAAGCTGTACTATATATATGGTGGGAATGAAGTAATGGCCGGCCGCAAGCCGGCAAGCCTTAGTGGAAAGGCTGGAAAGGTTGCCGCCGTCAATGAGCGACGGTGGCGACGAGACAACCGGCAAGCCGTTTGTCTGGTTTCCGCCGTCGTTCGTAGATGGCGGTAGCTGTCCAGAGTTCTCTGTCACCAGGTCATTTGAGGACGGACACGATCCTGGGGAAACTAGACTTTAACAGCTCCACCGTAAAAAGTTTGCAAGCCTAAAAAATATTTTCTCCCGCTTAATGTTACTGTCCTCGGCGATTTAATATCAAATTCAACCGACCTTTTATGTCGAGTTTCCGGAACGCGCAGTAAACATTTCTAATATGAGCGGAAAGTGAAATTTCTGGAGTTGCACAAGTAGTCCAAGTTGGGCATGCCCACGCTTTGCCCTCTTGGAGCCCACATCTCCCATGGACGGAGGCATTGTATGGGCAGCCCAAGCATACGCGGTTGCCCGAGGAGCCCACATTCGTGCTTTGTCCCCGTATAGCCGAGGTGGAAGGCCCAGGGGCATTGCCATGGCAGCCCAAGTTTGGCATGCCCCCGTGGAGCCCACCTTCCGCGGCTACGTACGCTCCCGCATAGCCGAGGCGCCACCCATGGGGGCATTGCACGAGCAGCCCAAGCTGGCCATGTCCACGCATAGCCGAAGTGGGAGCCATAAGGGTACTGTGTCGGCAGCCCAAGTGGGCTTTCCTCCTCCCTTTTGTTGCAACCACCCTAACTTTGCGTTCGCATAACCTAAGTGGGATCCAGGGGGTATGGCATGGGCTGCCCAAAATGCGCTTACCCACCGCACACCGACGTGAGACCCACAAGGGTATTGCAGGGGCTATCCCAGCCCACTTGGCCCATGGGGGCCCCCCTTCATCGGCTATCTGGAGTACTTCTAATAAAGGAACTAGCAAAATAAATGTTTTCCTTATCAAAACATTCTAGGCTCCAAAAACATCGGTGCACTTGGCAAAATCTGATGCAATAAAAGCGTGTTCATATTGTGCTTCTATGATTCAAAAGTAGTTTGAAATTATTGTAAGTAAAAGTTGAGACGTTGGCTTCTGTCGTCCTTTTCCTTTTCCTTCTACTTTTGTCGTTCCCAGTTACTCCACCCAGCACCTGGATTTTTTTTTCTCGAAAATGGTGTATTTAAAAGAAACATTGAAGAGAAAAAAAACGAAATGAAGGGCCTCATATTTGTTTGTAAATGTTTCCACAAAAAATAGTTTGGGCAATATTTAGGCCATTAGATGTAATTTAGGTGGGTGTAGCGCTGCTTTGGGCCCCGCCCGGTGCTTATAAAACTAAACTTGTAAACTTGTCTGCCCGTGCCGTAATAGTATTTATATGGGTAATATTTTTATGTTTGAGAAACAAACAATCTAAACAAAATCATTATTATAAAGAAAAAAAAAGATGCCCTTTTCGATTTGGCTTTAAAGAAAAACAGATATGGTTGCCGGCGTTTGCGGCGTGCTCAACGAGCCTAGCTCGTTGATCTCGTTTATTTTTATGAGTGCGAGTCGTTCTGTGTTTAACCTGGTATTTGGAGGAAGATGTCCTCAACTGTCTGCAGCAAGCAACTGTCGCAAGTACGCGTCTTCAGAAGTGCTGTGCGGGTGCTCGGAATCGTTGCGGGACTGACCTAAGCCTAGCGTCCCACGCCTTCGGAAGCGCTATGAGGATGGTCCCTGCGATCCTATTTAAGCGTCTACCTTTTTTGCGGTTTCCACGTCTCTTGTGGTTCGGGGAACCCAGCGGGCACGGAGAGAGTAACTAAATATATCAGTGCGTCATGCATTTAACCAGACGACGCGGAAACCTCCTCCTCCTCTAAGGGGGCGCCCCCTGGTGTCGAACGCCACATTCCTCATTCACCGCGGCAAGGGAAATCCTCCGGCGCGGGAAAAGACGGGACAGAGGACCAAGGACGTCATAAAGGAAGTTATTTTTTTTGCTTGTTTTTTGTAATTTTAATATGCTTTTAAAATGAACCGAATTTCGAGAAAGAAAAAACTTCACTAAGTTACGTTGAAAGCGCTCAAATACGGTGCAAACTAAAAAAAAAGTAAAAAAGTTGTTACAGGGCCTTTTTAAGTTCGCAGCGGGTCTGACCTAAGCCTAGCGCCCCACCTCAACTATGTTGCTTGATCTGGCTTCATTTGTTCCTTTGCGCGTGTTGGTGCTGAATAAAAATGTTGGTTCCCGCGAAAGCGGCTCGCAGGCTCCGTGAATTGTGCAACAGTTGTTATTGCAACCATGTTTTAATACCAAGAAGATACCTAGGCAAGTAAGATTATGCGAGCCGCTGGAGGCTGGAGGTCCGGGTTCGATACCCGGACCAGGCGGATTTTTTCGGTCGCTCACCAGTCACCTAGCTGTGTTTGGAGATTTGTGTTTGTCCTTTGTCCTTCCTGTTCCCCTTCTCCAGGGATTATTTTCATCATTCTTGTCCAGCTCGCTTGTCCCCTTGCATTTAATTGCATTATAATTGCAATCGGGCGTTCGTCTTGCATGCATATTAATTTTGTCTATGTTCCCGTCACTTCGCTTCGAAAAGCAAGTAGCTCTGAAGTTTCGCAGTGTACAGCTGGCCTGCCAAAACGCATATTTTTAGGTCACCTTTTAATTGTGCGTCATGACGCTCATTCACATTGCTCGCGGATGCCATTCGAAAAAAAAAAAACCCGCAATAACATGAAAGCTCAAATCACTGCATATCTATTTAGTTGGGTGGTTTCATTTGAAATCGAACACGCTTGTCGGGGTGGGTCTTTCGATTTTTTTAAATATATCTAATTGCCCCATTTCTGAAAATAACAAAACCGCTTTTCAAAATTATTTTAAAAATATTTCGCTTCATAAAAAATTATTGAGGGGAGCAGGGTGAAAATCTGTTTTTACTCCGTGATTTTTCTACCCAGTTCTGTACGCTGGTATGAATACGGGAAGCATACAAAACTCACAGTAATTTTTTGTGCTCTTTTACGTTATTTGGACTATTTTTTAGATTAAAGGAAAATACTTTGGTGTTTTGTTTATTGAGATAAAAATCCCAAACATCGACTCTTTGACAATTCGATGGCATCTTCAGAGCCTTGTAACTCATGAGTTATTATATTTGTCACTTATTAAATACTATGCGGGTGTAGCCTCATATACATGGGCTATCGATGGGCATAAGTTTAGTTTTTTTTTTTTCACTGAAGTTTTTATATAAAATTTGAAATATCGTCGAAAATGAAATTAACCGATCTTTTGAACCCACTTTATCGAAAAAGGCCGTTTTTTATTTCGTTCCTTTTTTTTATTATTGCTGCCGATCATATGAATTTTTAATTGACTTGATGCGATTTCCCCTTTTTTGTTGTATTTTCTCTAGAAGTGATCGAAATCGCTCCCAAGTTCTCAGAACGGCCAAACGCAGTTTCCGCAGGTCGGCTTCGCTGCAAAGGCGATACTGCTTATTTGTGTTTTCAAATGAAGCGGGTAAACTCATTTCGATTGAGAACACTCGTGCTTGGCTACATATTGCATTTTCATAATTTTGTAATGATGGGAACTGACATTCTTTAGTCCGATCGTTAGCGGTGCAACGGATGTTCCGTTATCCGATGTCTAAAGCCAGGGCACAAATGGCGGAGAAAACTGAACGAACTCTTCATGTAGCCCGACCGGGGTCATATATCTGTTTGTGTTATACACAGGTTGTAAGGCTTGAAGCACCTCGCCACAGTACACAATTTTTGTTCGCAAGACTGCTCCTTGACGCAAAGATCAAAGGACTTCGTAAAAAAAAAATTAAAACAATGACAAGAAGCGTTTAGCTTTTCGACTTACCGGAGAAAGAAATCGGTATATTCAGGAAGCACAAAAAAGAAGAATGGGCCTCAGTACGTCCTCGCACAGGATTACGTTCCTCACACGTGTGGTGCACAGTTCGCGAGCCGGGCCAGGAAGCTAAGGTGACATTAGCACGAGATGTCTCCGGCAATATGAAAGACATATTCGCCGATGCTGTTTATGCAGCGGTGCCAAGTCCGCCTTGGCCGGACGCTGTACAGTCTTTGCGTTAAGCTCGGTGCGGCAAAGTGGAGATACTAAAAGTCTACAGAGACATTAAGTGACTGCTTTCGCTGCCTTCTGTGCAGGTGGGAATTGTTGCTTCTTGGCATCAGAGATATCGATCAGTCTTGAACAAAACGCAACACTTTTATTTTTAACCGCACACACTCGTTCAAACAGAAGGGCCACCGTCTCGGGTTCACCACTCGCTCGCTTTGGCTCCAGTTTTCATTCTGTCCGTCTCGACTTACCACGCTGTTGAACTTCTCGGCTGCATCCGACCGCTTAGGTTACAAGTGCACCCTAAATATATTAGCGTTAATTGATAAAAGTGACTATTTATCGCCAATTGGTGTTTGTGTTCTGTAAACAATTGTCTTCGCTTCATGTAAACTCAGTCCGTTTTCCTCACTTTTTTTTCTGCAAACTGGTTTCCCTTCTAAAAGAGGGACAAGAGATATTATATATTTTTGATATACACGCTGACAATAAATAACAGGCAATTACATGGTTATTTGATCGCACTAGACAAGACACATCATGGATTGGCGCCCATGCTGGATGCTTCCTGGGTGTAACGGAGATGGGCCGGGCGTGCTGTACGTGCCTTACAAGCTGTGTATAACAGAAACAGATATATGACCCCGGCCTGGCTACATGAAGAGCTCGTTCCGTTTTCTCCGCCTTTGTGCCCTGGCTTTAGACGTCGGATAATGGCACATCCGTTGCACCGCTAACGATTGGACTAAGGAATGTCAGTTCCCATCATTACAAAATTATGAACATACAATATGTAGCCAAGCACGAGTGTTCTCAATCGAAATGAATTTACCCGGTGCATTTGAAAACACAAATAAGCAGTATAGCCTTTGCAGCGAAGCCGACCTGCGGAAACTGCGTTTGGCCGTTCTGAGAACGTGGGAGCGATTTCGATCACTTCAGAGAAGATACAACAAAAAGGGGGAAATCGCATCAAGCCAATTAAAAGCTCTATACGATCGGCAACAATAATAAAAAATTGAACGAAACACAAAATGGTATTTTTTTGATAAAGTGGGTTAAAAATAGCGGTTAATTTTATTTTCGACGATATTTAAAATTTTATCTCAAAAATTCGTTGAAAATAAAATAAAATAAACTTATGCCCGTCGATGTTCCATGTACAGGGCTACACCCGCATAGTATTTGATAAGTGACAAATATAATAACTCATGAGTTACAAGGCTCTGAAGATGCCACCGGATTGTCAAAGAGACGATGTTTGGGATTTTTTATCTCAATAAACGAAAATACCAAAGTATTTTCCTTTAATCTAAAAAATAGTCAAAATAACGTAAAAGAGCACAAAAATCACTGTGAGTTTTGTATGCTTCCCGTATTCATACCAGCGTACAGAACAGGGTAGAAAAATCACGGAGTAAAAAACAGATTTTCACCCTGCTCCCCTCAATAATTTTTTGTGAAGCGAAATATTTTTTTTTTTAAATTTTGAAAAGCGGTTTTGTTCTTTCCAGAAATGGGGCAATTACATATATTTTTTTCAAAAAGATCGAAAGACCCACCCCGACAAGCGTGTTCGATTTCAAACGAGACCACCCAGTTGCTTTTTTAGTGCACTCAGCCGCTTATTACCCCACATCAACAGACGCTTGTATTGAACCGTGGCTCGTGCGTAATGGAACGCTAGAACGTCACTTGCATGTCGAGTCTTGCGAGTGGTGTAGGAGTTTTTAGACGGGGATGGAATAGCAGACGGACGAAGACGGAAAGGGATGCCGACGCCCAGCTCTCATGTCCGCGGCCTACGGCATTGAAGACGACGATAGACGGTCGTGACATGGCAGACGATGCCGGAGGCCGCCGCGCGTCTGCGAGCCGATCAGCCAAGCCTAGCCAGGAGTAATGGGCGGGGTCACTGGTCTGTGGGCGGGGCTTAGAGCGTGTTGTAACCTCCACCTACATTTCGTCTAATGGCGTAAATATTGCGTGAATTTTTTGTTTATTTATTAGAAAAAGTATTTTTTTTAAATACATGCCTTATCTATGCCATTAAAACACATTTTCTCACTTAAGTGTTTCTCTAAAGCACAATGCATTTATCGTGTGGTATGTTAAGACGTATTCTAAGCATGTACACCGTAGTAGGCCAGTCTGGGTCGACGCGCGGACCTCACGTCTAAAACACCAAGTGCTCAGAAAGTGTGTTATACGTCTGCGTCATATATTGATAGTCTACTAAGCATATATATATATATATATATATATATATATATATATATATATATATATATATATATATATATATATATATATATATATACGAAATAAAATGGAATACGCTTTGTTAGTGCGGCAGTCTGTAAACTTTGGGCACACCTCAGGCAATGCTTGACAATCCGAAGGTTTACCCAGACCAGCAGCAAGATGGCGGCGCCCAGAGGCCGTACTTGCAAACGTCCATAGAAGTACAACATTCGTATAATTTTTGGTGTATTATTTCTTGCAAGGAGTATAGACGGGGTGTATCTGCAGCCCGTACATACCGTTTCTTGTCGGTACAAAAGTTCTCCCAAAAAGACACAGTGTGCAATTCATCTGCACCCTCGCTCGCAGTCTTTCTTAAGGGTTCATTTACACTCCCAAAGTGGTTTAGGATTACACCTCCCTAAAGCAATTTTGGGAGAACATGCAAATCCTTCATTCTGAGAGCACAATTCTTTAACAGAGAATACGGTTTCGGCGAAGGTAACTCGGTGAAAACGTAAGACGCAAAAGCTAGACTAAAAAGCGAAACACGGATTTTAGTAGAAGTCCGCAGAAAGTTCCAAGAAAATTCCTATTGTTTGGAACGTAAACATCTTATTGTGAAACACAAGCGGAACTCAAGCTCGAATGCACAATCCCTCCAGGGCAGTACCGAACACTTCAACGTCTTGGCAAATGTTAGGCTCGAATATTTGTCGATGCTGTTATAGAACGGCGTGAATGTCTTACCCTTGGAGAAGGACGAGAACTATCAAAATTGCTACTGCACGCCGCATTGCTGGCATCCTATTGAAGCGTTTCTTTCCAAATGTTGCCTGTCAAAGCAAAAACTGTCTTCTTCCTGTATCGCAGCCATCTTTATACTCCACCGAGAACGGCGAGACGTAACAAAATAATTGAAATATGACATATATCAAAACAAATGCGACGTCATCGCAATATACGCGGAAGTATTAGGATGGAAGCTTTCGAATGCAACCTGTCGGAGGTCCACGAACACCACCAGAAAGGCTCCGGAAATCTCCGAAAGTTCAAGAACCGTAACCCTGGGCATTAGTGACCTTTACGGAGGTGCAAATAAACTTTAGCTGACAACGTTCTCTCGAGTGTGTCTTTTTTATTTCACACTTTAAAAGCCGTGCAAATTATCGAAGCAGGAAGACAACAAAATAGCAATGACCGTAGGAAATTACCAGTTCACAACACCAAATCGAAATGTAAACGAGACAAGGTCCAAAACATGTATATGAATATGCAATCAATCACTAACAAAAAAATGTGAGAAAATTGAAGCAAAACAAATGTAAAGGTAGTTTATTCTATTTATAAATTATCTTCATAATTCTTGGTTAAAATTAGACAAACATTTTTAATCATGCGCACACACACTGAACCCCTTGAAGAATAATAAACATCGTTGTGAGCAAAAAAACAACAATGCGAAATTAACATTTCTAAATTTTAAAGTTGATGTTCTAAAAAGGATGTGAAATATGAAGTTGTAGTACTATCATAGGCAATAACATTTTAGTAACTTATTGTACAATTGAAGAACGCAAATGTACATAGAATAGCTCGTGTGAAGCAGGGTATTAAAACGCTGATGATGACTATTACGCTTTTGAAGGGGTTTCATAGTAGTCTTTTAATTAGTAAAAATGAGACAGGCTATACCACGGCAGTGCTCCAAATTGTTCACGAAGAACTAATACCACATTATGTGAAATCTAAATAATATAGAGTTTTTTATTTTTTATTGGGGGATTAACACATTTGTTTTAAAGTCCTTAATGGACTTTAATGCAATCTGTGCAGGATAGGCCAGGGGGACATATTATAGAAAAATAATCGTAACTATAATTGCGACAACTAATTAAAATTTGTTTGATGACTCGAGAACATTTGTCACTTGCATCCTTTTGTAAGTTCGTCCCAAAGTTGATAATGCAGTGGATGCTATGTGAGCGGCCTACCAAGCCGTGACCTTCAGGCAGGTGCTGTACTCTGCCTTATCATCCGCTTGGAGACTGTAGTCACGTGACCCAAACCGGAGACAGAATTGGTCTAAAACACGCATAGCGTTTACTCTGCTGTCAATACCGATTGAACAGAACAGCAGCATAAAGGCTAGTTTTTGGAGTTCCGAAGAAACTGTCCAGCCCAAAAGTGAGCCAAAAACGAGACGTATGAATATTCCATGTTTTACGCCGTATGACCCACATTCTAAATAGAAATGCAGAATTAGCAGTGACTAAGTTTCTACGCACGACGTCCACAAATAAATAAATAAATAAATAAATAAATAATATATATATATATATATATATATATATATATATATATATATATATATATATATATATATATATATTTAAAATTTAAAAAAAAACATGAGTTCTGTTAGATTTGCTTTTTATAACTTCAGTTTTCGGAATCTTTGCATCTTTGTGGCATTTTTGTTTCCATGGTTTATGAAATGGTACAGCTTTTGTTTCCTGTACACGGCCCTTGCGAAAATGTTTTCCTGTCATTAGCGAGCTGCGAAATCTACGACGCAACTTATTTTTGGGAAATTTTTAGTTTTTTTAATTCGCAAGTTCAGTTTATATTGCTCTCATCAATAAACAACCTGCGAACCACGATGACAACACACTGTGGGGGGTTGTGAGCCCGAAGCCTAAACGACTTTAATATCTCAGAATAAAAAATTAAAAAAGAAAAACACACGAAAGATCAGCAACAGCGCTTGCCGAATTGGGGAATCCGCAGAATAGTATAGTAATAGGACGTCCCTAGGTGGCGCACACTTCACAACCATTTATTAGATATTTGTTTCGGATGATAAAAGGTGTTTTTAATGTATATTTCGTCGTTCTCGACGCAGGTGCCGCTGACATGAGCCCCCGCGACATGAACTCCCGCGACATGAAACCCCGCGACGATGAACCGCCGGAGGTAACAGACGGAAGGTTGCGTTGCTCCCTGAACGGTTGTTGAAAGGCGCTACGCCGAGCGCTGGAAAGGCTTCGCCGGTGTTTGAAGGGCAAGGGATTTGCGACGACAAAGCAGCGTCTTGCACCTTCCGCAAGCTAAGGGTGCTCGAGAGACACACTCACATTTCAGCAGAGCGAGCGCGGTCAGCCAGATCGAGGTGCAGTCGTCTCTCGCGTGGCGATTGCTACGTCGTTGCTCGGCCTACACTCATGACATGTGCACTGACATTCGAAACAGCGCTCTCGAGACTGCAGACGGGTCGAACAGGCGTGCCTGTGTTGCCGCTTTGTACTTCAGTATCAAACAGGCTTAGCGCGTAAAGGGAGAGCCGTTTGATCAAACCAGGGCAGTTTGCCGGTAACCGGTCACCCGCTTGTGCGGTTTACCGGCAAACCGCTGCTCTACACAATCATTTCTAACAAAATAAAATTGCTACGCATTTCCTTTCTCCCTGTGTGAAGAGCCCAAATGCATTTCGAATACTAATTGTGTTGCCAGATTGTTCAAACAAGTCGCATTCATTTTAGTAATTTAAATCAAACTGGTTTCATTTAAAGGTGTGTACGAGCCGAAATTAGTTACAGTTCTTTGTTTTCTGATTGTAAAACTATTTAGCCCAATATAAGCGAAGTGTATAAATCAATAGTTTGAAATCAACAACCAAGAGCAGGACGACTACACCCGAAACACCCGAAGACTCTTTTTCTCTGTCACCTTTCTTATGTACCTCCGAATTTACCTTCAAGTTTCCTTCCCAGTCTCATGTTTTCGAGTTATAATTACTACACTTTAAACCATAACGCCCTTTCAAAATGCGTGTATATGTACCAATTGTAAGCTGAAAATAAAGGTTCAAGCGGCCTGCCCTTAAATATTACGCGTGTTGAAAGAGGTTGCATTATTTATTATATTAACCAAATCAGCTCGGAAGGAAAAATCTAGATAATTTAGTCGCAGTGGTCTTTCTATCATTATCGAATTAGGATGTGGCAGAAAAAAGAATCCGAAAAGAAGCGTTCTCGTAGAATTATGGTCTTATAAATTCAGTTACTTCGATGTATATGCATATTTTTTCCCTTAACCGAAAAGTGCGCCTTGAATCCACCCCCGCTTTCTATCAAACCGAACAGAAAGAAACGGCGGTCATTTACAGAAAGAAAAACAAATTCCGCATCCAGCTTTTTCCTTCCAGATTTAATTTCTAACGTTAGACACACACTGTTTACTTACGCGGAAGTCGACACTGAGAAAAGAAAAACCTCGTGGAATGATTCATACACACACGTTAGTCAAAAAGGTTATACGTCTAAGGTCAATGTATGAAAACTTGCAAGTCACAGGAAGCGTGGGACGCGCAATCGTTAACGCTGATGCTACATGCTCACGGCTGACACAGCGAAGGTGCGGAGGGTGAAAAACCGAAAAAACGCTCTGGGGGCTCTTTGACGTGGGACGCATTTTAGACACGCTTACGGACAAAGTGTACTGAGGTTATAAGCTCGGCGATTTGGTACTGGTTGAACATGATGAAAAAAGAGCACACACAAAAACGAGGAGAGGGACAGGAACAGAACACTTGCGCGTCTCCTGTGGAACGGTACACTTGTCTGGAACGAAACACAGCGCTTGTACGGCTTCTGTGTTCCGTTCCTTGTCCTCGTCTTTTTGTGCGCTATTTGTTTCAACATATAAATAAAGCACGCGCTTCAAATGTTTTTCATTTGACGGATATGGTGGTTTTCACAAATTCCTTGAAAGTAGCTAATTAAAACTATACGATTAATTAGAAAGTTAATTTTGCAAACCCGATTCAAGACGTAAATGACCTAAATGCTATCTACAGGATCAGACAAAGCTAATAAAAACAAGGTTTTGACAATTTTCGTTTGCTCTTAATCTTGTTTTAGTTTTTCTTTCGGTTCATCATTTTGTGGGAGTAAATCTTTATGCTCTCCAATACCTTGTCTGAGTGAAATGTAAGAAAGCTCCGATGACGTACTCGTGTTAACTGTTTAGTAGAGAGTGTGTACAGTGCATGCGGCAATGAGTTTTATATTTGGAAGTGCATAATGCACCCCGAGAATAAGAGGGAGTTTAAATGTTTCTTTTTTACGACAAGAGAACTTTTTTTTTAAAAGTGAATTATGTATTTTAGTGCAATGTTTGTGCGGCTCTAGTCGAAGTCAAAATTAGTAATCGTCTAAAAATATGAAAAGTATAATTTTGCATATTATTGTGATACGCCCTCTCACGATAATCTTACATGACTCAGACTGGAGCATTTAGGTGCGACATTTTGAGTTTCTTCGTCTGGCATTTGTGTGCTCTTTCCAGCGGCGAAATCTAAGAAGTTTGGTTTAAGCAAGCGTTTGCACATCTCACAAGCGAACCGGAATCCGCCTACACAAATGCGATCACTGGTACACCAAAACAATACGTTTTGCTAATAGAAAAACATTGTCAGTTTGGACATAATAATGTTTTTTTGACGATATATATATATATATATATATATATTAGAATGTTCCCCGTGTGAATCAAGGGCAGACTGATCGCACCCAGTATATACACCACACCAGCTTAAAGCAATCAGATGCTTCCCCGCTCTCATGACCTGCCGCAACACCCCCCACCCCTCTCACTGCCCAGCTGCACCCCCCGAGCTCTGCACCCGGTGCTAGATACCTTGAGGTCTACCCACTATTTGTTTCCGTCAGCCAATCAGAGCTCGGCGTCCTTCTGACGTCACCTCCACAAGAAGCGGACGACTTGCCCTCCGCACATCTTGAGATAACCAAGTTTCAGCTCCCAGGATTCTATGAGGGTTACACGCGTCAATGACAGAACAAATGTCATCGTGTTTAGACAGGACAGAATAAAAACAAAAAGTAGGAAGAGTTAAGTGATTTGGTTTTATTGGATTTGCAGTTTGAACGCGGTGAAGGGTGACGAGCAGGTCTTTTTGCGCCATCGGGTGCACTCTTTCACGCAGTTGTTTACATCATCAAAAATGAAGCAGTGATTTCCATCGAACATCTTATCAAAGCGAAGCCTGGGCGTTGCATTTATGTTTTCGCATGCTCAATCGGGCAATTGCGGGCGTAAACTACTTTTTGCGAATAATCTTCGCAAATTGAAACCTTCTGTCCCTTTAGCTTAGAAGCGCTGAAAAGAATCGTTTCCTTGATTTTGCATTTATCGAAACGTACCACAATTGACCTTTGTTTACCATTTTGAAATTTACCAATCTGATGCGCCGCCTGGCGATCAAGCCCAGTAGCACTTGCCATGATTCGGAAACAAGCTTGAGAACAGTGACTTCTGCTTCCTGCAACGTTTCAGTTGGATTGACGGGTAAGCCCGAAAAGAGAATAGTGTTTCTTGTCAACCTGTTCTCAATATCATCTTGTGTTCTGGAAATGTGTTTGGTAAGCTCAAAATTTTCACTAGCAGCCACTTTAAGTTAGTTCATTTAATTTAATTTCATTTATTTCTCCTTAAGGGCCCCATGGGGCATTACATAAGGGAGAAGCTTGTGGGGAAATACAGAGCATATAGACTCAAAAATAGAACAAAGAAAAAAATTGATGTAAAATCAATGGTCACAGTAATGCATGTTAAAATGGTTAAAATTTATTGGATATGTGCAGTCACTGATTGGCGAAAAGTGCGTTTATCAGTAATAAGGATGATATTTTCAGGAAGAGAGTTCCAGATAGCTATGGCATGAGGAAAGAATGACGTATTAAAGGCTAGCGTTTTGCCTGTTATGCGTTTGATGCAACGGCCGTGATTGAGGCGTGATGAAATTCTGCCAGGAGGCGATATCAGGGACAGAGTGTCGAACCGGAACCGAACCGAACCGAAAACCGGAACAGAACCGTTATTTTTAGCCGAACCGGAACTGAACCGAACCGAAATCTTCGCCGCCATCTTGGAACTGAACCGGAACTGAACCGGAAAAACTATAACGGTAACCGGTTCAAAACGGTTCACGGTAATTTTTTTATTACAAAATGAGTGTTTGAGAAGTAAAACTTGACAGCTGGCATTTCTATATAGTGATCAAATTGTCATCAATCGAATTGCAATGTATAAGAAATTGTGGGTTTTCGTGGCGCTTTTGTATTGGCACTACAATTAATCTTGTGTCACGTGGTCACGTGACGTCATGGTTTCAAGACATGCTGTCAAATAATGTCACGTCACGTGGCCCCGTGGCGTAGTCGAATTACTCACCGCGTCAAGTCGACTTAAATTCAGAACGTGAATTTCCTCCTGTCTTCTCCAACATTTCGTCTGCTTCTTCCTCCCTCGCCCTACGTTCTTGAGTTGCAACGGACTGTAGATGTATTAGCGTTGTTGACACCGTGACGTCACATATGCCATCACTGAAGCACATTTATACAGAAAAGTAGCGACATCCTTTGAAGAATGCCGCCTGCTATCTTGGGCCAAACCAGGCGGTGTTACTGTCGACGCAAGGGTGTAAAAAACAAAACATAAAGATAAAAGATGTGAGCGTCAGAGGAGGAGGGAGAAGGAATGCCTATGCTGTTGGCGTGCAGTGCAGCTTATGAGCTCATGTCGCCAATCAAATAACACCGACTGTGCAACGTCAAGGCTTTCATCGTCTTTCTTTGAGCACTTCCTTCGAGGCTAGTAGATCGTGACAGTGCGCTTTTAGCCTGTGTGTATGTATTTGCGTGTCTTTCAGCCTTTGACTGCGCTCTGACTCAAGTATAGGAAGGCCGTATGATATATCTTGGTTTAAACCAGGCGACGCTACATTTGACGAGCGGTACGAAAGTGACCAAATTTTCTAAGTAACAGCCTCTGTAAAAAAGCAAAACATAAAGATAAAGGGTGTGCGCGTCAAAGGAGGAGGGAGAATATGTCGCTACCTTTTTTATTCAGGGGCATTAGCAATCACGACGTTTGACCACGAGTCGTACGACACCGTGACGTACTGGGTTGTCATGAGCCTGAGCCGAGTGCTCGGGTTCTTGGCAATCAGCATCGCCAAACATTCGTGTTGTATCGTGTTCAATCGAAGATGAGAATAGCCGAACTCCAATAAAGCCTAAATTTCAACCCATGCTTTATTCTTTGCAACCCCAGCGCATTGCTATGATGAACAATGGCGGCATACAATTAGCGTCAGATCACATTGCCGCCTGTTCTATTAGCGAGTTGAGGAGGGGAAAGCTAGCTGTTTCTTTCATTTATTTTTTCTGCATCTGCCATTGAACCGAGAGGAAAACTAATGGGTGTTTTTGCAAGCTATTAACGTCAGGGATTACATCTTATTGGTATTTACTGAAAGTGCAAAAACTGTTGCATGAACTATTTTACATGTACACATCATTGAGGCACTCAAACACGTTTTCGTTGTTGCTGAACTGTCTGAGAAAGTTATCCACGAGAATAGAAGCATTGAAAAGACTAAGTGTGGCTTATTAATCTGACGATAAATAGAACTACAAGTGTGTATGGCAGCGATACCTGAAAAGAAAGATTCTAGTGGCCTCTGAGGGACAGCCGAAAGTCGGCAGCCGCTCAAATTATCGCAGTTTTGTTTAAACTTCACAGTTTTGGGATGCAAAATAAAAGAAATGGAGAATTGCTGCTAACAAATGTCAGAAATATGATTGTCGAATTGGCACCCCCAAGCAAAGGAGGGAGTCCCTCAAAAATAAAAAGTATTCTATGAAAAAGCATCGTCAAATGAAAAAAAAAAAGGAAGGGGGTTTAAAAACCTACTGTGTTGTTAAGGTTCCTCTGCTCCGCATCTTCGGCACAGAGCAGACAGTGTGATCCTGCAAAACTACTTTGTTTGCGAAATCACTCCTGCCAGAAAGCGCGTTTTCGGGGTGCCAGACGCTCGCGCCGTTCCTCACGACGCTGCACCAAGCAAGAATATTTTTTGTTTCTGAATACATGGGTTGCACTGAGCGCGAACCTTCTGCAGCGTGCGTTTTGCACCTCGGGATTTGATTTTCTTAGCAAAATGAAATCTCTGAACACTTGCATATAGTGCGATGATGTCAATTGCAAACCATGTTAAACAGTTCAGTTTTCTGTTCATATGTGATGTTCTCAACACAATACTTCGTTTCACTTTAAGTGAAAGCGTATCAGAAACTAAAAAAGCGAGCTCCGTGCTTTCAGCGTCCAAGCACGCGCGCTCCTGCAGTGCAAGTGGTCGGGACCAAAGGCTCGTGCTTGTGGCACAGTAAAGTGGAGATTTGGGCCAGTTGGTTCATTGCAAACAAAAAGCGCCGAAAAAATACAGGGACACAGACGAAGGGAAACAGGACAAGGCGCACTCTCAACTGCAGTTTATTGAAACTTCACACGTTATATAGCCACAAAAGCCCTGTTTACCCTAGGGTGCCTTCATGGACATTGAGGCACCCTGGTTTACCCTATCTGCTCAGCCCGCGTTTCAAAAATTCAAACTCATTCGTAGATAAAGAGAGGGACGTGTCACTTTAACATTTCTTCTCCCTGGTCCTAATTTCGTGTGCCTCGTGTAATTCTCGCGACACTTTGTCTTTGAACCTAGCCAAAATCTTAGTGTTTGTTTGTAGCATAGGCTGCATCTGGACTTGAAGGGGCCATGCAAAACGTTTCTGGTCAATTTTTTTTAATTTGCATTGCTTTCGCTCTAATTAGTGGCTGGGACTCTAGCAACACATTAAACATAAAATAAACAAGAAATCTGGCGTATTTTGAACATAATAGCTGAATGAGGTTCAGAATTTTGAGCGCATTTTCTTTTGTTCATGACGTTATTGGTCTGAGCCAATAGAGAACCTGGTTAGAAAATTTTATTTACAACAGTGGTGTCATGACTAGAACAAAACCAAAAACCGAAAACGCGTTATGTACAGTATATACTGGTCTAAACGACAAGAACGTAAAACAACCATGAGCGATCTTCCGAAGTGTTGGAAATTAACATTCAGTTATGAAGATGTGAGCGCCTCACCAATTTACAGGTGTTCCAAGCAAATGTATGAGTGCAAGTCACGTGCTTGAAAGGATCAGAAGGGGTAACTTGCGCCTATTTAGCCAGTTCTACCTCTAGACTTCTATGTCATCATTATCCGACGTTCTAGACCAATGTCGCCACTGAACGCTCATGTTTGATAATGAAAGGCACGCCATTCGAGGCAGCATTTGGTTTTCTTCGTCCCTTTGCAATGCCGCTTTAAGCTGAAACAAATATAGCAAAACAGGATGTCGAAATATTAAAGTTGTGCACTATATATAGCAGTCTCGCGATGATATGCTGCAGCCTCATAAAACGTTAGAGCGCGCATGAATGATAAAGCACGGAGTTGTAAAATCAGGCCACAAAACAAGTGCCCGGAAAACCAAATATCACTTTAGCCTCCCGAGAAATTATTCTGCGAAGTTTCGAGCTCGTGCAGTCCGATATTCTAACGTGATTTAAATTAGAAATATATCGTATGTTCCTTGCGATATTTATGTTTATTTAGGAACATCATTACACGCATCTCTACCAGAGAAATACGCACCATAACCAACCAAGTCCTGAACAGTAAAAAATCCAACGTTTCGAAATCGATTTTTTTTTATAATGGGCGACTATTTGCACGTGGAGAGCAGCAGCTTTTTTCTATCTACGGTGTGTCGTTTGCTTCACTCACGTTTTCTTCTTCAAGTGCCCTAGTCCGTTGACATACGCCGACGGTTAATTGGCTGTCGACCTATTGAGCTCGACCTATTGAAACGTCGGACAACTAAATGTTTAGGACTTGGTTTGTGAAGGTCTGTATTTGTCAACTTTCTGACCCAACTAGACGGAGTTCCGTCAAACGTGTTTACGTTTAAAACATGCATCCCTATATAGTTCTTTTTGCAGTAAGGCGTCGTGTATGACATTATTTAGAAGAATATAATTTATTATCTCTCACTCTCTCTCCGCACATTTCGTGCATTTGCCTTCAAATTTATAAAATAAGCACATAGTTCTTTTTGGCATACCCCGCGACCTGGTGTTTCACACTGCCAAACAGCGAACAAATAAGCACGTTCCGCAGACTCAACAGATGGCGTATTTTCGAGTATCGTCCTCCCGTGTCGGTCTGAAGCGATTATGGGAACTTCATACAGTTAACTTTATTGATGACAATAACAAATATTTTCTTACTACCTGAAGACTTGACAACATAAATAAAGGGCCTATCACCATAAAGTTCTTTTCCGGCGATTTTTATCTTCGAGAGGCACGTGTATACGTAATTTGGGAAAAACTTATGCACTTTTTTTATTTTGAAGCTGATTTAAATAACTTGTGTTCCTGGCGCATATTCAAGTTCTCAAACATATAGAAGTCTGTTGCTTCTTTTATTTGATGAACAACTATTTTATGTGTCTGTGGGCTGGATGAAAACAAAGTACATACACAGTGGCGCGTGGCAAAACTATGACGATTGCGCACGCAGACCGTCAGAAAGTGACCAATTAAGTAGCTGTAATGTCGAGTAGACTATGAAATACCACTTTGTTGTATTTAACAACAAATCACCAATTAGTAAGGGGGATGCTTATTTACAAATTAAATTGACCGGCATCTTGTCAAGAACAAACATCAAACGCCATGCTATGCCGAAAAGTTGCACTTCAATGCGCTCTATTTTAGGTCATATCCGAACTGAATACGAAGGTCACTCTTTTCTGCATTATTATTCGCCTGCATCACGGCGCTGAGTGTAAACATAATTGGTCAGGAAAGCAAGAATTGTGCTTGCTGCTCAGAGTTTCTATAAAAGGTAGAGTGAAAGGGTTCGTCCTAAAACTTTCCTGACATTTTGAAAATATAGTAGCATTAAGCTCAGTTGCACCGTCATCATATATATAGTGAAAAGTATTTTATAATCTATATTTCACAATATATATGGCGAGAACATTCCCATTTCATGATTGTATGCACTAATTAATTTCTAAGTAAAAGAGCACAGCAGGACTCTACTTTTAATATTGCGACGCAGAGGTCTACTAATCACACGCATTTTAGACGACCCACCAGACTGATAACCTTTAGATTCAGGTAAAATATGTGCAACTGAGGTAAAAAGAAATAGATGTTGATTCATATATGTTAGTCTAGCTTTTCATTTACTGTTTCATCGAAATTAAACAACAAAATTTATTTTTGGTACCTGAAAAAAAAAAAGTGGATTCAAGAAATGATAAAAAGCTATATAGTTACTCGTTTCACTCTTGAAAAAGTGCCTATTGCCAAAGGAACGCAGAAAATATATTCTCAGTTTAGCGGTTCAAACCGGTTCGAACCGGTTCAAACCGGTTCGAACCGTTATTTTTCGCTCCCCGGAACTGAACCGGAGCTGAACCGAAATCTGTGAACCCGAACCAGAACCGAACCGATAAAAATTTCGGTTCGACACTCTGATCAGGGAGTCAAATAAGTTGGTGCTGGTGTGCTAAATTTATATAAGAGACATAATCGAGAGATTATTCTGCGGTCAGAGAGCAGTTGAAGCTCGAGAGTAAGTTTAAGCTGCGTCACGCTGGTGTCGCGGGAGTATGCAGATAAAATGAATCGGGCTGCACGATTTTGAATTCCTTCCAGACTGTCGCTGAGGTAAGCTTGTGATGGATGCTAGATGGACGAGGCATACTCGAGCTTGGGGCGGACAAATGTAGTGTACGCCAGTTGCTTTTTTTTATTTATTTGTTTCGCGGAAAGTTCCGCGTGGGGGGCAGAGATAAAGGCTCGGTGCCTGACAGGGCCTCTGCCCCCCCCCCTCCCCTCCGGGTGCTGATTTTAGATTCCGCTTTAAGTAGCCGACAGTCCGTGAAGCATCAGCAGTGATGACGTCGATATGTTGAATCCAAGAAATCGTGGAAGCCAGATGGATACCGAGGTACTTGTTTGAGAGAGTGGAGCCAATTGAAACGCCATCAAGTGAGTATGAGTACGAAAGAGTAGATTTTTTTCCGCGTGAATGATACAAGTATGCACTTCTCGTAGTTAAGAGGCATAAGCCAATGATCGCACCAAGTGTTAATTCTTGTTAGATCCCTCTGCAGTGCGATATGATCTGAGCAGTTTGCGACCGGACGCTAAACAACGCAATCGTCTGCGAACAGCCTAATTTTTGAGTCGATGTTATGCGGAAGATCATTTATATATATGAGAAATAGGAGTGGGGAGAGTCCTGCTCCCATTGGGAACGCCTGGTGTTACGTTAGCAAGGGGTGATTGATGATTGTTAGCAATGGTAAACTGAACTCGCGACGTAAGAAAATCCCGAATCCAAGAAATTATAGCTTTGTCAATATCGAGCATCGAAAGTTTAGAGGAGAGGCGATTATGCGGAGCTCGGTCGAAAGCTTTGGAGAGTCTAGGAATATGGCGCCTGTTTGATAATTGTTATTCATATTAATGTGTAGGTCATGAGTGAATTCGACAAGCTGGGTTTCGCAAGAGCGATTTTTTAGGAAACCGTGTTGGTGAGAGTAAAAAAGTTGATCGAGTGCAAGTGGTTGATTATGTTGGTGCTGAGTATATGCTCCAAAAGTTTTGATGGGACGCTCGTTGAGGATATAGGACGATAATTGGATGCAAGTGATAGGTTGCCATGTTGATGGACGTACTATTTCCCCAAGTTTCCAAGCTTTTGGAGAGCGGCCACACGAGAGGGATTGCGAGAAGATTAATGAAAGATATGCACTGGCGATCACGTCGACGTTATTGAGGATTTTGGAGTTGATATTGTCCGACCCGGCTGACGATGAAAGCTTTAGTTTGTTAATCATCGTAGTTATTCCATGAGATGATATCGTTACAGGCGGCACGATATGGCTAGATGCCTGAAGAGGAGTAGGTAGATTGTCAAGGTCTTTAGTCGTGAACACAGAGACAAAGAAGTCGTTTAGGGCCGTTGCACATTCGCTGTCGATGATTGGGTCGTACTTGCTGTCGGTTAGTTCCAGTGATCGCGATTGCCATTTTGGCGATGGAAGCTGACAAAATCGAGTTGGATTAGACCGAAGGATAAAAGGCATGTCATCAGATAGGAACTTTATCTTCGCACGCTTGATATTTGCGGTATATTCTTTTGAAGTGATTCCATGGGCATCCCAATGTTGGGTAAGCCCGGTTTGTTTAGCTTTTCGATAGATGCGTTTCTTTTTGTTATTTAGCGACTTGAGAGTTTTATTAAACCAGGGGTGGTTTTTGTCCGATTTAACGCAGACAGTCGGGATAAAGATGTTGATGAGGTCGTTCAGCTTGCTTTTTTTTTTTCCTCTAACATTTTGTTTTGTCAAGGCATTTGGCGATATTTACGACATTTCTTTTTGACGATAAACACTGAAAATAAACGAATGTTGTCGACGAAACTTCGCAGAACTAAATGGTATTGGACTCCCTTTCCGGAGGTGCAATCAGGGACAGCGGGGTTTAGGTTAAGTTTTGTAATTAGCAGCCGCGCACTGTCGCTGCGAAGCAGCATGAACGCAGGTTGGGGGGGGTGGGGGGGGGGGGGGTTAACAAGCTCCCCGGCGATACGCGCCGTTTGAAAAGGGTGACCCAAGCGGCATGAGCTCTCCGCGTAGTGCGTATAGCTTTACTCTTTTGTGAATGGAGCGAGCACCAAACTTAATGCTGTACTGTCAATGAACATGGGATATGCTTGCAAGGTGCGTGCAAGTTTTTTTGTGATAATTGCTGCTTCAGCTTGGAAATTTTTGTCACCCAATTTATCTTAATATTGATATTTTGAGGTGTTGACAATGACTCAATTTTATCAGGTACAACACATAGTGAAGGCTGATTTCCGCCGCCGGGTGTGGCTGGAAATTGTCAAAAAAGCTAGTTCTATCGGTTTTCGTGAATCGCAATCTTCTGCGCAATACCAGGGAGCTGTGAACCTATGCTGACTGTCACAACGCGACTAGATTCTTATTTTCAAAATTAATACCTAATGTAGATGAAAAAAAAAACTTTTTCTGTCTTCAATTTCTGTTGCTGAAAGTTAAAACATGCTCGCGCATCGATTTCGAATCGTTGAAGCACTGTCGACTCGCTCCAACAATCGGCCCATCTCGACTTTGCTCTTTTCAGTTCTCGACAAAAGACACACTCGTCAGCACGGGATCCTTAAATGAAACGTTTATAAACACCGATGCATGAGCATGTTTCAACGTTTATAAACATTGATGCATGAGCATGTTTCAGCTTTCAGCAACAGAAATTGAAGGTTTCTTTCCAGCTACATTATGTACTAATTTTGAAAATGAGAAGAATCTAGTCGCGTTTTGACGGTCAGCATAGGTTCACGGCTCTCTGGTTTCGCGCAGCAGATCGCGATTCAGGCAAACCGATAGAACTAACTTTTTGACAATTTCCAGCAACACCCAGCGGCGGAAATTAGCCTTCAACCAAGTGCTGTAGATAATAAAATCGAGTCATTGTCACCACTTCAATATATTGATATTAAAATAAATTCAGTTGCAAAAAGTTACAAGCTTATCTAGCAATTATTAGAGAAAACTTGCACGCACCTTGCGAGCGTGCCCCATGTTCATCGACGGTACAGCGTCAAGTGCTTTGCGCACTCCATTCACAAAATGTTCCGAGCACAGTCCAGAGGATGGCGTTGGGGAATATTCTTTTCGATTTAGGGATGCAAGCCACTGCCGCCGGAAATTGGGGTCATGTGGAAAGCGATGGAGCTTAAAGACATTGCAGCCGCACTCACCTTGCCGGATTCTGTACAAGCTACATGGGTCCTCAAACAGTATTCTACGCTTTCTGTCGTTATTCGTGCACCTTATAACTGAGCAACAGTGTCTCGATGACCGGGGGACTGTCGCCATCCAAGCCCGCGCTTCTAATTAAGTTTGGGAGTTTAAAACAGAGAAGAAAACGCGAAGGAAATTCGGGCAATGCCTACACCAAACACCGGCAAAGCCCCTCATCCGGGACTTTCACTCTTTCTAACGCTCCAGCAAGAAGGAAAGCGCCGGTAGCCCTTTCCCCTTTTCCCCCTCGCCCTCTTTCAGTAAAACGGTCTATATATGGCTCTGCTCTGCTTTAGCCCTTTTGAGCGCACTTCTTACCGAGCCCTGGTGCACTGCGGAAAAGCAACACCAGCGGAAGCAAGCTTTACGGGTTTTGCATCTCCGCAGTGCACCAGTGCTCGGAAAAACGTGCGCTCAACGGTGCCGCGAGAACAAAAAGTATGAATTACACAAAAACGCTCTTCGAGTGAAGCGGCTTATGAATACATTGAAAAAGTAGCGGGACAACCCAAGTTTTAAAAATTGTTTGACTTAACCAGAAGTATTAAATATCCCAGTTTAAATTATCGCGAGCCTACTGTATACACGAAGGGAGATCTGGCTCAGTTTAATGTGCTTAATATCACTGAATAGTTGTGCAATTCTAATTTGCTAGTTTTATTTCTCAAGCACTTGTTGTATGGGGTATCCATATCAATGCAAATGTATACGTTGGGTCAATTTATGAAACGGTTGTTTTATATGTCATGTACAGTAGAAAGCTGGGGAGCTGGGCTAGTTAGTAAGCACGTTGCTTGCTCACTTTAACCATGTATGTCACATACAATTTGTTGTTATTGTGTCTTGATTTCGAATCCTCTTCTGCTCTTTATTTCAAGCTGCACTTACATTCACTATGAAGATACCGAAGAAGTCTTCAACTGGAGGAAAACTATAAGCACAAGCATGAAGGGGCATCTAGATGGCCAGCGCAAGGACAACTATAATATAAATTTTCTCCAAAGTGAAAACAAGGCATGCCTTTTTGCAATAAAGGTATTGTGGCAAGTAGGTATGGCTCAGCTTCAAGTCGTCACAATATATACTCTTGTTTGTTCATTCCTAATCACCTGCTCTAGTCACCACTTCTAGTCAGTTTCAAGCTTGTTGCTGTAGTACATACAGATTTGTTTTATATTATTGGTGAGTCATTTTAACAGTTGAGTCTAGCAGCATCCTTGCTCGTATTTATATGCTTCTTTTCGTTTAATTTGAAACCATAATAAATCTGTTTTAGTACATGTACTTGACTGATTTCGCCTTTGCAAGGGTAGTAAATTGCAATTAATTTCGTCTCAATATGTGCTGTGATGAAAAGGAGCTTGGTAATGATCATGCATTCTGGGGTTGTTGTTTATAGTGTGCAGTATTGTGCCTTTCACAAACATTCTTTTCCTCAGTTAACGCAGATGCTACGATCAAGCTTCTTCAAAGGTGTATACAGTCGATTCTCTGCAGTTATGTATATAGTGCACTAGATTGCGGTGGTTCATCTTCTGGAAAACATTGCTATGTATGCGAAAAAGGACCTCCTCGAAGACCAAGGACGCAATATTTTGCTGCAAGTCTTAGCTTTTTCAGTCCTTGGAAAAGCCATGTCTGTAGCGAAACACTGCCTGTCGTTGGGTTTCAAAGAGGTTCCTTTCCAACACCTTTCTTTCAGCTTTGACTGCCTACGGTTTTGTTGGTACGCTAGTTTATAAAACATTAAATTCACATTAAAGAAACTGGTACTGCTACACTAGCAGAATATCCACAAAATGTTAGAAAGAACTTTTCAGTCGACAATAACAAATGTATTGTAATCAGACGCAATTGCTACCCATACAGTTCGCCTCGTTCACAGCAGAGGTGTAACTGCATGGGTAGCAGTTGCGTCTGATTTACAATACATTTGCCTTTGTCTACTGAAAAGTTCTTTTAATATTTTGCGGATATTCTGCTAGTGTAGCAGTACCATTTTCTTTGATGTGAATTTAATGTTTTACAAACGTTGCATACTGGTTGTAAAAGTGTTTCACGAATGTTAATATAGTGTTTCCTTCAATGTCAGTTTAATGTTTTGCAAACATTAAATTTATGTTGCAGGAATTCGTTTCCTGTGTTAAAATAACACATGGAAAAACATTAATCTAACGTACACATAAACGTTGTGAAAACATTAAATTAAATGACATTAAGGACATTTTTGAAACGTTTGGGCCAAACAAAAAAATAACATTATTATAATGTTTTGGTGCTACTTGGGTATATATCATCCATCCATGGCAGACAGCGTTGGGGCAGAGCCGTATATGTAGAGAGTTTGGCCATTCGTTGGGAAGTATAGGAGACAAATGAGGAGGCGCCATTGGCCGAAAGCGGGCTGGGCGTGTCCCAGGGCGTCTTCAGAAATTCGAATGTGACCAACCAGAAGCCGGAAATAATACCCTGGCGGTGGTCGCGAGAAACAAACCTGATAACTGCATTGGAGTAACTCTTAATGACTGAAAATATGGTACACGTGATGTTTCAATCACGCTCATCCAAAATGATGGTGGAAGAGTGCGACTAGCGGAACGATCGACATAATTCGTACGCCAAGCGCTGAGGGGCAGGAATCTGCCGTCCGAGTGGTCACACTCTGTCCGAGCAAAACAGAGTTGAACGGCGCACACGTGCACCCTATTTTCAACCACAAAGAGTTACTACACTTCACTCTTACGTGCTTATTAAAACCATTTACGAACATAGACTTTTGATCAGAGCTGTTTCTTGCTACCACCGCTAGGGGATTCTTTTCGGCTTCTGGTTGGTCAAGAGAGCATGCCAAGCCCTCTTTCCGAGTCTGACGCACGCCCTGGCTCTGCCCGCACCTCCCATTGACCAAACTCTCTACATATACGGCTCTGCGTTGGGGTAGTTGTGGTGGCAGGCTGCCATCAAAATAGCGTGGGTGATATTTCGTGCTTGATTGAAATTGTTTGACGAAACATGTTTTTAAAACCCGGCGTGAACGATAGCTCGATCTTTGAGGACCCGGTGAAAGTTTCACGAAATCGAAGCACCGGGGAAAAGCAGCACAGCACGCATCGAAAGTCGCATCGAAAAAAGCATCGAAAGCAGACGCCGGTACGTAGTCTGCTTTCGATGCGAGCTGCGCTGCTTTCCCCCGGTGCTGCGCTTTCGTAGAACTTTCGCCGGGTCCTCAAAGACGAGGCTACCGTTCACGCCGGGTTCTGCTTCGTCGAACAACTTCAATCAAGCACGAAATATCACCCACGGTAAGTGTACTAGATCTACGGCTATTTTATGGCAGCCTGCCGCCATTGCGCTGTCCGCCATATTACTATGATGGCTAGAGATGATATAACTCTACCAAAAAGATGGCCGACGGTGGCTGCATTCCCGTCCATAGGCGGAGCTGGTCAAACGCGATCCAGCAATTGTCATTGAGATCAGTGGCCGATACTCTAAGCGCAACTCATTTAGTGGCTCTAGCCCCACCTAGCTCACGCACGACTTACGGTACTCAGTTTAGTTTCGGTTTTGAAAGGCGACCGAAATTGCTCCTTTGGTGTAGGCTTGGCGCAGATTACCCATATTCTGGAAAAAAATGGGTAACCCGCGCATTTTGCCCATATTTTGGCAAAATAGGCATATATTGTCACGAACGGAGGTGACACGAAGACGAGCAGTGAACTCAAAAATAAGGTTTAATAGGCGAACTTGTGCCAACCAAAAATAATAAACGAAAGAGCGTCGAGGCAGCAGAAAAGCAGGCGGC